>JAKOGI010001083.1:0-130000 GCA_029747015.1 Carnegiea gigantea
AAGTTTAAGGTTGATGGATCAATTGATAAATATAAAGCTCACTTGGAGGTTAGAGATTTTAATCAAATAAAAGAAATTGATTACTTTGATCCATATGCACCTGTGTCTAAAATAGTCACCATCAGAGTATTAACTGCCTTGTTTCTATTCATAACTTAATTGTGCATCAAATGGATGTGAAAACTACATATTTAAATGGTGATCTAGATGAAGAAATTTATATAACTTAATTGTGCATCAAATGGATGTGAAAACTACATATTTAAATGGTGATCTAGATGAAGAAATTTATATGGAGTGACTTCAGGGATTTATGGTACTAGGGTAAGAGCATAAGTGTACAAATTATTAAATCCTTGTATAGATTAAAATTGGTCCCAAAATAATGATTTGCAAAATTTGATAGCACAATTATAGCATATGAATTTAAGGTTGATGAAGGTGATGCTTGCATGTATTCTAAGCATGTTTCTAATGGCTATGTTATCATAGGCTTATATGTTGATCAGATGCTTATATTTGGCATGAATATGGATATTGTTAATGATACTAAAAACTTTCTAAGTACTCAATTTGAAATTAAAAATATGGGTGAAGCTGATGTTATCTTAAGAATCAAATTAAGAGGACCTAAGATGGCATTAGTCTTGACCAGTCTCATTATATTGAGAAAATACTTAAAAGTTTGACTCATTTGATATTGATCCTGTTAGGAGACCTTATAATGCCAGTACACATTTTGTGAAGAATAAAGGCGTTCTTGTGTGCCAAATAGAATATGCAAATATAATTGGTAGTGTCATATTTTTAATGAATTATACAAGGCTTAATATAGCATATGCTATGAGGAAACATAGCATGCTCACTCATAACCTAAGTGAAAATCATTGGATTTTGTTAAAATGCTTGCTTAAGCATTTAAGATGTACTATTGACTAGCATTTGCATTATTGAAAATTTCCAGTTGTACTACTGGAAGGATATAGTAATGCCAATTGGGTATCTGATAATTATGAAGTTAATTCCACTAGTGATGATGTGTTTTTGCACTCGGTGGCTGTGCTATATCCTGAAAATCTACTAAACAGCTTTGTACTGCTATGCCTACTATGGAATCTAAGTTTATTCCTCTTAAATTTGCAGGCCTGGAGGCTACATGGCTGAAAAATCTACTAGTGGACATCCTATTACGAGGAAAGTCGGCTCCTTCAATTACACTACATTGTGATAATATAACAGCTATATCACTTGTAGGCACAAAGTAGTGAAGGAACTACTAGAAAATGGAGTGATATCGTTATACTATGTGAAATCTGAAATGAGTCTTGTGGACCTGCTAACAAAATGCATATGTAGAAAAATGGTCTTTTGCTACATTGAGGGAGAGGAGATTGAGACCTATTAAGGAATTATAACGATGGATCCTTACTTCATCGAAAGGGAAGTTCTAGGGGTAATTACTGCATCATTGCTTAATTTCGGGAGCACTGCATAGTATCCCTCCTAATGGAGTATGTGTGCTGTTATGCTTTTAAAAGGTTGAGCATTTGGCTCTTCATAGATGTGAGGCATGAAAGTAACACATCCTCGATGGATCCACCTAATTAGGTGTGGAACTACTACCACTTCCTGTTAGAGGGTCAATACGGGTCGACATCCTACGGCATCTATGAGCTACCAGGAGTGGTGTATCGCCAGTATAAGACACCAGACTATAGAGTATAAGAATATTGAAGATTAATGTGTGCCTAGGAGTGGCTTTCGCTTCCCTATTAAGTTCAGGGTGATTGTCATTTGGTAGAATGTTTGTCTTTAAACCTAGTGTTACTAGGTGTCAATTCAAATTATGAGACATTAGCATCATGCATTAATTTCTCAATGCCCAAACATGTCTATATCTTCTAATCATACTTTGATTTTTGTGCGGGATTGTTAAGAAAAATCAAAGTGTAGGTCAAGGTTGTTAACTAACTTGTGTCTTTGTCAAAGTCTTGTGCATTGTTAGTGGAGGTTTATAATCTACCTTGTTTCTTTGCCAAAGTAAGTGATCTAAGTGAAGTAATGTCCATGATGTTTTTGACATAATTTCTTCTTCCTTTGCTATAAATGCATGGCTACAACGTGAACAGTACAACAAAAATGTTAGCTTATTTGGGTCATTTAAAGCGGAAAATTCTAGCCCTAACTTCCTCTATCAATCATGCCTAAAGCTAAGGAAACACCACATATTCTTCTAATTAATTATCCTACGCACAAGCCTAAAACTTACACATTTATTTATTGTATAATCCTCTAATATAAAAATCTTTGGCACTGATTCAAGTACTCTAAGTTAGCTGTCTGTGAGAGCACTTGGAATAGTTAACACCGTGTCAATCCAAGGGAACGACCGCCTACATCGAGTATGTACCCTAGCTTTAGCGAAATATTTCTGAGGATAGTGACTAAGCCAAGGCACGGTTTGATCAATTAATTAATTTTGACTATTATTTTTGTTATTACTAATTTGGTTACTTGATAATTTTAGGTACAAATTAAGTTGATCGGTTTAATTCAAGTTTAGTGGTTCGATTAGTATCATTTCGTAAAATATATTTAGTGGTTGTAATTATATGTAACACCACCTAAAGTGATATTTCCAACACGGTCGTCCAGCAAAGTGCCATCTGCTCTTGCCCTCCCATTTTTTCTAACCAAACTATCCTTCTCCTTCATGCTCACAACTCTACACGGGTATGTAGAAGGAAAAAGAATGGGGTTCTTCAACCCCATCCTTTTTTTCTTTCCAGTATATTAATTAGAAGAGAAGTGGAGCTTGTCTTTCTATAATCTTTTCTATCTTCTTTTCTTTTTTATGGTAAATAGATAGGATAATAATGCCTAGCACTGGCTTACACAACGTTAAGTGGGCTTTTACGTAAATCTAACTCTAATTTTCCCAACCTTTAGTCCAACTTACAGCATATTACATTAGTATAGATCTAAATTAACTTAGCTGAATAATTCAAATATCTCAGTTGTCACGTATAGCATGTAATATCCATGTTCCACTAAAATAAATAGTTAGTAGGTTTTATGAGTTTCAAACGTGCAATATTTTACTAGTTATAATACAAGGAATTATATAGATGTTGCTTTGTTGCTCTATCTGAATCAGGTTATGTCCCGAGGGCTGTAAGCCCAAGATAATAATTTGTTTAAAACATTTTTTTCAATTCTTGCATTTTGTAGTCACTCTTTTCTTCAATCTTTAAAACTATGTTCAATAATAAAATGATCACAAGATTTACTTGTTTATTGTATTTTCATTTCATTATAGTGCCTTGAAAATAAGTTGGCACCAAACGTATGTTTCTTGCTCTTTATCCAACAAATTTTAACCAAAAATCTTGAAAAATATCTTTTACAAGGAATCGAAAAATAAAAGTTGTAATACTATTATTTCTAGTAAAGGCTGCTTTTGAACCGGGCGGTCTAATGGGGGTCTTCACCATCCATTGAATCATACCTATGCCTTCATATCTATTCTCATGGCTCATAACCATGGAGTCATTCCCGACAATCCTCATTTGAGATATCCAAAATTATAATTTAGAAAAATAAGTCTTTTCCTCTTGAAAATAAAATCTTGTATTCCTCGGTAGTCCCTTTGATATAAGGATTTGTTAAAAGAAAGAATTAGATTTTTTTGGGTTAAATTATGGGTTAGTGCATTTCCCTAAACATATGCCAGCAAATAAAAAAAAAATAAAGTTCAAATTCATCGTACCACAAAACTCCACAAAACAACCACTCAAAAAAAGCTAGCGATGCAAACCTCGAAAGAAGGTAGGATCGTAGGGGAGAAACATATTGAGCATTAGGATGATCCCATGTGGCACTTTCTGTGGCAATTCCACTTGGGACTACGTAAGTAAGAGGGTGAGACTTTAAAGAAATGAATACAATTAGAATATTTTTGATTTTTATGTTCAAAAATTGCATCATTTAGGCATAATCCATTATGTGCTTGGGCTTGGTAAATGTCAATGTTTATCAAGCACACTCCGATAAAGAACACCCCTCGGACCATCTTCTTACCACCGAAATTGTATGAAGTTCCTTGCTATAGTTTGTCCTTCCACTCGATTGTGGCACTACTTTTCATATAAAACCACCATGCGACTTTCCAATGCATACGACTTTGAAAATAAGATAGTCTCGTTCGTCCCACTCAGGCATTATGATCACCGTTTTGTTGCATGCTCTTTTTGATCTTAGGTCTTAGGTCCAATCCTTATATGAGTGATTGCTTTGAATAAATGCTAAGTGCCTCGTTGTACACTTTGTGTGTAAAGAGAGCCCCTATTTAGGAAAATGAGTCCCTATCTTTGATTGTTTCCACAAGAGCTGAGCTTCACCAGGACTGCAAGGCATCCTAATCAGTGGCCTATGGATAAGTCCATGTAATAGCGAGGCTTATGCCAGTATTAGCTGAAATTCTACTCTAATGGCACTAATATGATGCCAATGCATTTTTTGTGCAGCTAGGGACTAAAAGAGAGCTCATATCATGTAAAAAATCATGTCATTAGCACGGTTCCTCTCCTCAGTCTGTCTGCTCTTTAAGGCTCTTCAAGGTTGTAGCATCGACTATACCAATAGTCCTAAGGTCAAGTTTGAAGTCCTTTTTCCCTTGATATTTCAGAAATAAAGTTATGTACCAACTCTTCCATTTTTTCTCCCAAAAAAATAAATAAATCTCTAACTAAAATGTCAAATTCTGTGGTTTACGAAGGCACATTTGGCCCTTGCAAAAGAGATCATTAAGCTGAGCTCCTAACGTCATTATCAAAAGCTTGTTGACCAAAGAATTCCTTTCCTAATATTCCTATGAAATTGAGTTATCTGCCGCACTTTGTCACTTAGAATTACTAAGACAGGGGGCGGGGAAGCTTCTAAGACTTCATAGCCCACTAGAGGGCAAAAGCCTCTTTAGTCTTAAATCGTCCAGATAAAAGAGACCAAGTGCATATGATTATGAAGAACTTAAGGTCAAATTGTAACAAACTCCTTAAATTCCATTTCTTGAACACATTCATGAATCTACGTGATGAGAGGATGCTAATAGAGGAAGAAATATGAAAGAGCGTAGAAAACCCTTACCAAATTAACAAAGGCTCTTTCAAATATAAGGAAACTACAACCTTTCATACTAAAATTGTATATGAGGTTAACACAGTGGAGGCTTTAAGACCCTATTGAAATTATTGGGTCTTCACCTCACTTGGAATGAAGTTTGAAGAAGTCCTTAGAACATTTGAAAACTAGAGACTCCTCAAGCCCATAGTGTCAAGTGTGCCTAAAGAAAAAAGAAGTGCCAGGCATTAATGCTTACTACAATTTCCACCATGAAAAAGGGTACCTTACTTATCAATGCGTAGCTTTAAAGCATATAGTATAACATAAGATAGGCGATGGTACCTTACATATGCCAAATGTGGTAAAGCCCAACAATCAGAGTAATCCATTTTGCTCCGCACTAGCAATCTTTATTGCAGAAGAAAAACTTGATCCGTCCACTCTTATTGTGAGTGGGTGATGACTAAGAGGAGATCTGGTGACCTATGCCCGCAAGCGCATGGGTGTTGTTGTTTAGTAAAGACATCGTTCCCATGAAGATCAATTGTAATATATTGAGTTTTGTCCTATAAAAGTGCTAAGCAAGCAATTCCAATACAAAGTTTGAATGACACTATAACCTAATTAGAAAATTCAATCAATTAAAAACATCTAGGGATTTGTTTCACCTTTTAAAGTTGCAGATAAATAAAATATATCATGTACTTGATTTGTAATGTGGGATTGAAAGGGGCATAATCATATTTAGAATTCAATGTTCTTTCAAAATAAACTGAATTGCCTAACTGACCATTCATTCTTTCAAATGTCCTTGTTTAGTCTAAGTTATAGATATTTGATCGCTAATTAACAAGCGAATCTCTTTCAAGTGTTCCTAAGTCAAGTCCTATCTTCTCAACCAAATAGCAAGGTGTAAGTCCCGCCTCCTTTATTTTTAAGTTAACATAACTGTCTTACCTTTTTACGTCATAAAATCGTATTTTATTAATTATACGAGTTAAATTATTATCGATGTGCTTATGCGAGCGATAATTTTATTAAAAAGAATTATTATTGCTATTATTGATTTTAAAGTTAATTCGTGCTATTTGTGCCTTTAAATTATATCGATAGTTTAATTTAGTCGTTATTCGATTTATTTAGTCGTTTCCCGAATGCGATTAGGTTATTAACATTAGAATTAGTTTTGAGGTTTACTAAAATCTGACCCTGACTTATTTAGGAATGAATAGTCGATGAGCGGCTGTAGTAATGATTGGGTTTAGAATACGAGGTTGCGGGATTGGATTAGCGATTTTAGCCGACTGAGCTATTAACCAAAAGAAACGAAAAAAAAAGAAAAAAAGGGGAGAGCAAAGGGCCAAAGGCCCCTTTCTTTTGGGCAACACCACGAGAAAGGGGGGTTCTGGCCCTCGCGATTCCCCTCCCCGGCAACCCAGTCAAGAAAGAGAGAGAGGGGGGTCGGATAGCGGGCCGGCGGCAGGTGCAACGGTGGCCGGCCAATTCGCGGCGTCGGCACTAACGGGCTCAGGACGGGGGTCATGCGAGATGAGAGCTCAAAGGTTAGGGTTTTGAAAACCCCAGCACCACGACACCGCGGCCCCTGAAACTGACCACCAGAGAGGGGGAAAGAGAGAAAAGGAGAGGGTGCTAGTGATGACGACGGTGGGGCGTGTCTCCGGCGACGAGGGAGGTACGAACGGGAGCTAAAGATGGGCTGGTAAGGCTGGTTCGAAGATGGCATTGGGCAGCGAGTTAGGAGTTAAATATACGGGTTTCGAAGCATCTAGTCGAGCCTAAAAGCCCTTAGGATGAGTCATGAGCTTGAAGTCGAGGTGGGTGTTTCTCGCCTCCTAAGTATTAGTAGTTTCGAAATTGTTTTAACCCTTAAGTTGTGATGTATGTTAAGTTTAGTTAGTTTATGCCTGATAATAGCTTTGAAATGAAATATGGGCACTTAGAATCGATATATGTTTATTTAGTTAACTCATGCCTGATTAATAGCTTCGAAAGGAAATGTGAATGCTTAGCATCGATACATGTTTATTTAGTTAACTTATGCCTGATTAATAGCTTCGAAACGAAATATGAATGCTTAGAATCGATTCAAGGGTATTCAGTTAATACATGCCTGAAAGTTTAGTTCGAAATGAGTTATGCATGTTTAGATTCGATTCAAGTGAATTCAATTAATACGTGCCTGAAGATTTGCCTTAAATAGTAACTTCGACGTAATATACGATGCCTTGAATCGCAATACGTTTAAATGGCTTAATTAGATTCAAATAGTAACTTTGACGTGATAAACAGTTGCCTTGAATCGCAATACGTTTAAATTGCTTAATTAGATTCAAATAGTAACTCCGACGTGATAAACGAATGCCTAGAAACATATTATGCTTAAATGGCTTAATTAGGCTTAAAATGTAACTTTAAAACCATGAATGAACGCCTCGAATTGACGCTTGTCTATTTAGTTGAATTATACTTGTGAAATAGCTTTAGAAACAACATTCGAATGATGAAATGAGCATGTTTACCCCCTTAACTGCAATACATGGATGTTTGAAACGAACCAAGAGCACCTAAGATCGAAGCAGGCTAATTTAATTAGTTCATGTTTAAAAATAACCCTTGAGTGAGAAGCGTTCTTTAAATTGATGCATATTGAGCTAATTCATACTTAAGAGTACTCTTGAAATGACTTGAGAACATTTTAAGCCAATGTATGTTTAGTCAGACGGTTATGCTTTGAAAAAGGCATGTTATTTGGTTAGTTATGCATTGAAATGACTTGACCTTGGTATACTTACCTTCTATTCACAAGTTATGAATGTAGGCTAAGTTTCATGTGTTGTGAGTTATTTCAGTTTGTTAAGTTCTTATTTCAAGTTAATGCAATATATACACATATATTTATGCTTATGTATGTGGTCACGAGCTGTTGGATGGTTGCTGCTCGCTCGGTAAATTATACGTAGCTATTTCATAAGACCTTTATGATAATATGTTATGATTATCGAAGTGAAAACCGAGATGGTAATTGGATGGTTTGAGGTAGAACTATGAGTGGTTCGAGGTCCTATGGTCGGTTGCTATGTGAGGAGGGAGTCTGGGTTGTAATTACCGCAATCGTGTGGATTGTGAGGCCGTGTGTGGCTCATTGTGTTGTTAAAATGATTATGAAGTGTTTGAATGTGTACATGTGCTCCCCTACCCGTTCTTTGTTATTAAGTTTGATTACTTGCATAAGGGTGAGTTTTGAAAAAGAAGGATTTCACGTTTTGAAATGACGATAGCCATAACTATCAGTGCATGATGGCCCATTTTAAGTAAATGAATACAGTTTTGGGAGTGAACTCGCTTGAATGGGGGAATCCCTAAAGAGTTTTATAAAGGCGTGAGTTGCATGATAAAGAATTTTGCTGTGAGAGGAAGCAAACTTATTAGTCGTTATAACTAGTTTAAATGGCTAAGATAAGTGCTTAGGGGCAATAGATGTGAGTGAACCTGCTTGAACGAGGGAATCCCTAGCTTAGGGAGTAATCCCTAGAGATCCTGACGAGGGTTAAGGTCCAAAAGTTACTTGCCATCCCAGGAGTAAGAGCTCAGTGTGAGTTAATCTCACAGGAATTGAGTGTAGATCTCTCCCAACCAGCACTTTATGATGATCTTATGCCCAAAGTAGTTTCCTAATAAGTAAGAAAAGCAGTCAGCGTTTTGCCTTTTTAAGTATTTTAAAAAGAAAGTTTTTAAGGGTCATTATGAGACCAAGATGAAAGAGATTCTTTTGAAGAATATGAGCCTCAAGAGGTTAAGAGAAGAGTTTTTACGAGCCTCAAGAGGCTAAATGAAGTGCTTTCAGTAAAAAGGAAAACAGCTTCCTGTGTATAACATGTGCATATTCTAAGTATAACTTATGAATGAGATGCTAAGTAAGATATGAATATGAAAGGAAAGTCTTATGAGCATATTTCTTGCATACCCTATGAATGAGATTTGATTGAGACTTGAATGTGTGTGTCTTATGCATATCATATAAATGAAATGCCAAGAAAATTATGATTATGAAAAGAGATAATCTTATGTGCACGTCATATGAATAGGGTTTCATGCATAGTTCAAATAGAACGCTAAGAAGTTATGTTTATGTAAAAGAAAGTCTCTGTGCTTAGCCTCGTTGCTTGCTTAAGTGTTTGACAGCCTGTTAGTAAAGAAGTTTGGCCATTTAGAGACCTAGAAATGTGTCTGAGAGGTTAAAGTGAAGTTTATGGTTAGTGATATTTCCATAAGAACTTCGTGAATGCCTAATATGATAGTAAAGCATGAATGCGTGATATGTGACTATTAAAAATATTATTGCCTGTAACGGTTTTGGTTTTAAGGGGGTCGGGGACACTCACTGAGCGTGTGGTGGCTCATCCCACTACTCTTTCCCCCTTTTCCCCAGGTTTCCTTTGTGACAGGTGAAAGTCAAGCCACTTATGCGGAGTTGAAGTTTACCCCTGGTTAAAAAAGGGTTATGTGTGCGCTATAGGAGTAGGTTCACGAGTTTAACGATGTAATATAACGTATTCCTAGTTTGTAATTGTTGTAAACTAAGTTTTCTAGTTCATATAATACATGTTGTTTATGAGTTGCTCTGTATGGCCGTGTGAGCTAACAATCTGATTAGTTAGATGTCTTTACTCGAAATTAGCTGTGTTTTGGGGTGTAAGACCCAGTACTCCGGTTGTGCAGACTGTTAAGCTTTATCTCTTACTTTTCGTGTATCAATGAACTATTCTGTTTGGTGTACTCCGAGCGGGTGGCTCGTTGAGTTATGAACTCCGGCATGTGGTTGTTGAGCTTCTTTTAAATGTTTTATACTTTTGTTGATTTTTAAGGGTTTATTGTAAGGATTTTTAACCTGGAAACGGTCAGTTTTTGGGGAAACTCTGTCCGTTTCGCCCCAGAAATTAGATAATAAGTAAGAAAACGTAACGCTCCTGACCCTAGGGGCTGGGGGTGTTACGTTTTAGTTCATATAGTGTATATTGTTTATGAGTCACTCTGTATGGCCTTGTGAGCCAACCATTTGATTAGTTAGATGTCTTTACTCGAAATTAGCTGTGTTTTGGGATGTAAACCCCAGTACTTCGGTTGTGTAGACCGTTGGGTTGTATATTTTACTCTTTCTGTATCAATGAACTATTCTGTTTGGTGCACTCCGAGCGGGTGGTTCGTTGAGTTATGAACTCCGACGTATGGCCGTTGAGCTTTTTTTAAATGTTTTACGCTTCCGTTGATTTGCAGGGGTTTATTGTAAGGCTTTTAACCTGGAAATGGTCAATTTTTAGGGAAAACTCTGTCCGTTTCGGCCCAGAAATTAGGTAATAAGTAAGAAAACGTAACGCTCCTGACCCTAGGGGCTGGGGGTGTTGCAATTAATGGTATCAGAGCATGGTCCTGTGACCATAGGCCGCGACCTGAGTCTTGCATCTCATATAGTTGCCTAGGAATGCGTTCACGATGACGTGATACGTGCTTGCCTTGTGTGCAAATGGGAGTTTTATGGGAATGTTAGCACGTTTACCTAGTTAGGTGCGGCTTGAGTGAGCTGAATGGTTGGATGAAAGAACCATTTGCTACAGTGTAGGCCTAGTGGCTCGTATGTTCGTGGATAAGTTAAGTCTTAGCTCAATCGAAAGTTTAACGAACATATGATTTGAATTCGAATGATTGGAAAAGCCTTAACTCTAAGCTCATCTTTGCCCCTGAAGTACGATTTGCTCCTCGGGCCCCATAATGGAGTGAGCAGACGTACTCAATGGTTAGTAGGCAATGAGCTAGAAGCAGTTAAGCCATTCTCCTTTCGAAACATGAAGACCTTGAAAGTTGAGATCCTTCCTAAATAGTGAGTTATAGGTTTTTCTTTCGCGTTGAAGACCTTTCTAATTCCATAGTTAGACCTTACTGTTGCATCTGAAGACTTGCATTTGCTTTATAATGGTGTTCGTGCCTTGTTCTATGAGCATAAGCTTCTATGTGTAACTAGATGTATTGAATACTTACTTGTCAAGATGCATTCGCTGCTTGATGTGTCCATGACCAGTTATGTGTTTTATGAATAAGTTGTTGCACTTCTTGATGTTTGCTTGACTTAAGTCAGTTTGTTATATGACTTGGTCGTTTAGATAATACAAGTTTTGTAATTTATGGCATGACATGACCCCTGACTCATTATTTGCATTGCGTGACTTCTATAATTTCATGTTATAGCTAAGTAGCTGCATGCGCCCGTGTTGTGTTTGAAGTATGATGAGACAACCATAGAAACCTGTATTCATATATTCTTGCCCTTATTTGATTGATCAAAGTAATGCAGCGGAAGCATATAGGCCCATAAGCCATTGACCGAAGACTTATCCTTTTACTATAGGTTACAACCTAGGGTTTGCATTTACATACGGTCATATAGGTACATTCCTACATGACAATGAATGAGTTTAAGTGTCTTCGAGTATCAATATGGCATACGTATAGTGCTAAGCTCATAGGAGCTTATATAGTTACTTTGGACTTGTTATTAAATAGTCATTGATGTGTTTTGCCAATGAATTGTTTAGTAAATGCACTTCATGGTGTTTGCTTAGCTTGAGTTTGGTCAGGCATGTGGATGAATTAGCTGAACAATTTAACTTGTGCGATTTGTCAAACAGTATGATCTCTGAGCCATTGTTTACGCTCTGTGAATTTTATTATTTTATGGTATAGCTTGAGTGGTTGTATACACATGTATTTAATGCATGATGTAATGACTGTAAGAGGTTGCATTCGCATGTGTCCACCTTTATATATTTTATGCTTTAGGAGGGAAGCATGACAATGTATCCAAGGTCATATTTAAATTCTTTGTTCTAAATTTGGTGTGTGAGTTGCATAAAATGACCATTAGCATGATTGATCCAAGTGTCGTGGCATGACATGATCGTACTATCTTGTACCATATGTTAAGTGATAAACTTCATAGGGAAACCTTAGAGTGTATTTTATTTTATTAGCTGACTTACTTATTGCCATTAGTATTATGGGGTTCTTTTTGTTTTGGGTCACAGTATTATCACGCTACTATTCTGCATAATAATAGTTTGCGATCTTAGAGACCTACATTTGTGTGAATATGTGATTGTCCATCTAGTTCATGTGACACGATAATGTGCTAGGGGTGCTTGTGGTCACATTGGAGTCTTTACATCACTTGATCGTCGAATTATGAAATATGCATGATCTGGTGTGGGTTGGTTGTGTTGCGTTATATATTTGTGATATTCTTATAAGGGTGCAAAAGGGTGTAGATTCATGTCTATGACCATGTCATCTCACTTGCATGTTCTCAGCAAGTGGAGATAATCAGTTCTCTATGAAGACCGTATGGTTGAACTTTCCATTAGCTAAGCTATTGTGATTATCTCGTCTACTTATTATCCTTTCAGCTATAGACTTTGGCCGGAAATCTTTTGTTTAGTTTATTGTAGTTCTAACATGAGACATAACCTTAGGGACTCTTGAGTAATTCCTCTACTAACTCCCATGTTGCTTGCTGTATTATGCCCTGTAACTCATATGCTTAAGCAACTATTTTGAAAATATATGCATGTAAATTAAGTACTTAGAAGCCTTCCTTCTCTCATGAAAACCACTAGTCCCGGTGGGCGATCTCTACCCAAAACAACGTGCTTACAAGTAACATACTGAACCCCCACTGCCCATCAACCTGCATTCTTAGCATGCCATTTTTCTTCCAAGTTCTTTCTTGCTTGCTAATTGATAGCACCATGAATTACTTTCAGTAATGTACAGGTTATATCCTTGTAACAGTGACTGATTTCGCTCATAATTATTAGTCTTTCAGATGCTGAGTTATATTATGTCCTTGCTACTTTGGTGTCCTTGCTACTTTGCTGTGATACGGAAGCCTTGGTTGACTGACTTGATTTGAAAATAATTCGATTTCTTCATGTTTCAGAATAAACTTGGTTAAGTTGAATGCCTTGATATGACCTCGAATTATTATGTTCAAGTTGCCATACATGAAAGTCCTTTAAATGCCCGCTCGTGTTGATGCGTAAGTGTAGAGTAGTCGTTGCGATTTTAGTATTGCTTAGATAAAATTTTAAAGATGATGTGCATTTAAAATAATTTTGATATGGTTATCCATGCCAACTCATTTGCCCCTCTTCAATGCGATTTTCCCTCGGTGTCTAAATAGAGTGAGTAGATGCTTGAAGAGGATTGGCGAGGAGGAGACTGGATACCATAAGCTATTTTCTTTCAATTTAAAAGAAGTAGCGCCTGCAAAATGAAACCTTTTGGAAACCTATCGCGTAGATCCTAGTTGTGTACGTACATTTTAGGAATGACCAAACTTAGGTTTAGAATTTCGAGGATGAAATTCCTTTAAGGGGGGAAGAGTGTAAGATCCGCCTCCTTTATTTTTAAGTTAACATGACTGTCTTGCCTTTCTACATTATAAAATCGTATTTTATTAATATGCAAGTTAAATTATTATCGATGTGCTTATGCAAGCGATAATTTTATTAAAAAGAATTATTATTGTTATTATTGATTTTAAAGTTGATTTGTGCTATTTGTGCCTTTAAATTATATCGATAGTTTAATTTAGTCTTTATTCGATTTATTTAGTTGTTTCCGAATGCGATTAGGTTGTTAACATTAGAATTAGTTTTGAGGTTTATTAAAATCGGACCTTGACGTATTTGGGAACGAATAATCGATGAGTGACTGTAGTAACGATTGGGTTTAGAATAGGAGGTTGCGGGATTGGATTAGCGATTTTAGCTAACTGAGCTATTGCCCAAGAGAAACCAAAAAAAAAAAAGAAAAAAAGGGGAGAACAAAGGGCCAAAGTCCCCCTTTCTTTCGGGTAAAACCACAAGCAGAGGGGGGGGTTTTGGCCCTCGCGATTCCCCTCCCCAGCAACCCAGTCAAGAGAGAGAGATTGAGAGAGAGAGGGTCGGAGAGCAGGCCGGCGGCAGGCGTGACGGTGGCCTGCCAGTTCGCGGCGTCGGCACTAGCGGGCTCAGGACGGGGGTCACGCGAGATGAGAGCTCGAAGGTTAGGGTTTTGAAAACCCCACCACCATGCCATGGCGGCCCCTGAAACTGACCACCAGAGAGGGGGAAAGAGAGAAAAGGAGAGGGCGCCGGCGACGACGACGGTGGGGCGTGTTCCGGTGACGAGGGAGGTCCGAACGGGAGCTAAAGACGACCTGGCAAGGCTGGTTCCAAGATGGCATTGGGCAGCGAGTTAGGAGTCAAATATATGAGCTTCGAAGCATCCAATCGAGCCTAAAAGCCCTTAGGACGTGTCATAAGCTTGGAGTCCAGGTGGGTGTTTCTCGCCTCCTAAGTATTAGTAGTTTCGAAATTGTTTTAACCCTTAAGTTGCGATGCATGTTAAGCTTAGTTAGTTTATGCCTGATAATAGCTTCGAAATGAAATATGGGCTCTTAGAATCGATACACGTTTATTTGGTTAACTCATGGCTGATTAATAGCTTCGAAAGGAAATGTAAACACTTAGCATCGATACATGTTTATTTAGTTAACTTATGCCTGATTAATAGCTTCGAAACGAAATATGAATGCCTAGAATCGATTCAAGGGTATTCGGTTAATACATGCCTAAAAGTTTAGTTTGAAACGAGCTATGCATGTTTAGATTCAATTCAAGTGAATTCCGTTAATACATGCCTGAAGATTTGCCTTAAATAATAACTTCGACGTAATAAACGAATGCCTTGAATAGCAATACATTTAAATAGCTTAATTAGATTCAAATAGTAACTTCAACATGATAAACGGTTGCCTTGAATCGCAATACATTTAAATGGCTTAATTAGACTCAAATAGTAACTCCGACGTGATAAACGAATGCCTAGAATCGTATTATGCTTAAATGGCTTAATTAGGCTTAAAATGTAACTTCGAAACCATGAATGAACGCCTCGAATGGACGCTTGTCCATTTAGTTGAATTATACTTGTGAAGTAGCTTTAGAAACAACATTCGAATGACGAAATGAGCATGTTTACCCCCTTAACTACAATACATGAATGTTTGAAACGAACCAAGAGCACCTAAGATCGAAGCAGGCTAATTTGATTAGTTCATGTTTAAAAGTAACCCTTGAGTGAGAAGCGTTCTTTAAATTGATGCATATTGAGCTAATTCATGCTTAGGAGTACTCTTGAAACGACCTGAAAACATTTTAAGCCAATGCACGTTTAGTCGAACGGTTATGCTTTGAAAATGGCATGTTAGTTGGTTAGCTATGTGGTGAAATGACATGAACTTAATATACTTACCTTCTATTCGCAAGTTATGAATGTAGGCTAAGTTTCATGTGTTGTGAGTTATTTCAGTTCGTTAAGTTGTTATTTCAAATTAATGTAATATATACATATATATTTATGCTTATGTATGCGGTAACAAGCTGTTGGATGGTTGCTGCTCGCTCTGTAAGTTATACGTAACTATTTCATAAGACCTTTATGATAATATGTTGTGATTATCGAAGTGAAAACCGAGATGGTAGTAGGATGGTTTGAGGTAGAATTATGAGTGGCTCGAGGTCCTGTGGTCGGTTGCTATGTGAGAAGGGAGTCTGGGTTATGATTACCGCAATCGTGTGGATTGTGAGGCCATGTGTGGCTCATTGTGTTGTTGAAATGATTATGAAGTGTTTGAATGTGTACATGTGCACCCCTACCCTTTCTTTGTAATTAAGTTTGATTACTTGCATAAGGGTGAGTTTTGAAAAAGATGGATTTCACGTTTTGAAATGATAGTAGCCATAACCATTAGTGCATGATGGCGTATTTTAACTACATGAATACAGTTTTGGGAGTGAACTTGCTTGAACGGGGGAATCCCTAAAGAGTTTTACAAAGCCGTGTGTTGCATGATAAAGAATTTCGCTGTGAGAGGTAGCAAACTTATTAGTCATTATGACCGGTTTAAAAGGCTAAGATAAGTGCCTAGGGATAATAGATGGGAGTGAACTTGCTTAAACGGGGGAATCCCTAGCCTAGGGAGTAATGCCTAAAGACCCTAACGAGGGTTAAGGTCTAAAAGTTAGTTGCCATCCCGAGAGCAAGAGCTTAGTGTGAGTTAATCTTACAGGGATTGAGTGTAGATATCTCGCAACCAGCACTTTATGATGATCTTATACCAGAGTAGTTTCCTAATAAGTAAGAAAAGCAGTTGGCGTTTTGCCCTTTTAAGTATTTCAGAAAGAAAGTTTTTAAGGGTCATTATAAGACCAAGATGAAAGAGATTCTTTTAAAGAATATGAGCCTCAACAGGCTAAGAGAAGAATTTTTATGAGCCTCAAGAGGCTAAATGAAGTGTTTTCAGTAAAAAGAAAGAAAGCTTCCTGTGTATGACATGTGCATGTTCTAAGTATAACTTATGAATGAGATGCTAAGTAAGATACGAGTATGAAAAGAAAGTCTTATGAGCATATTTCATGCATACCCTATGAATGAGATTTGATTGAGACTTGAATGTGTGTGTCTTATGCATATCATATGAATAAAATACCAAGAAAAGTATGATTATGAAAAGAGATAACCTTATGTGCACATCATATGAATAGGGTTTCATGCATAGTTCGAATAGAATGCTAAAAAGTTATGTTTATGAAAAAGAAAATCTCTATGCTTAGCCTCGTCGCTTGCTTAAGTGTTTGACTGCCTGTTAGTAAAGAAGTTTGGTCATTTAGAGACCTAGAAATGTGTCTGAGTGGTTAAAGTAAAGTTTTTGGTTAGTGATATTTCCATAAGAACTTCGTGAATGCTTAATATGATAGTAAAGTATGAATACATGATATGTGACTATTAAAGATATTATTGCCTACAATGGTTTTGGTTTTAAGGGGGTCAGGGGACACTCACTGAGCGTATGGTTGCTCATCCCACTACTCTTTCGCCCTTTTCCTCAGGTTTTCTTTGTGACAGGTGAAAGTCAAGCCACTTATGTGGAGTTGAAGTTTACCCCCGGTTAAAAAAAAGTTATATGTGCCATACAAAAGTAGGTTCACGAGTTTAACGATGTAATATAGCGTATTCCTAGTTTGTAATTGTTGTAAGCTAAGTTTTCTAGTTCATATAATGCATATTATTTATGAGTCGCTCTGTATAGTCATGTCAGCCAACCATCTGATTAGTTAGATGTCTCTACTCGAAATTAGCTGTGTTTTGGGTTGTAAACCCCAGTACTCCGGTTGTGTAGACCGTTGAGTTGTATCTTTTACTCTTCCTGTATCAATGAGCTATTCTATTTGGTGTACTTCGAGTGGGTGGCTCGTTGAGTTATGAACTTCGGCGTGTGGCCGTTGAGCTTCTTTTAAATGTTTTACGCTTCCGTTGATTTGTAGGGGTTTATTGTAAGGCTTTTAGCCTGGAAATGGTTAGTTTTAAGGAACACTCTGTCCGTTTCGCCCCAAAAATTAAGTAATAAGTAAGAAAACGTAACGCTCCCGACGCTGGGGGCTGGGGGTGTTACACAAGTTTCACCTTTTAGTCCTTCACTTAACTATTTAGAATCAGCAAATGAGTTTGGCCAAAATTCCAATCACAGCAATTTCACATATAAGATAGAATTCATCAAATCCCAATCCAGAATAAGCAACTAAATAAAGATGAATGAGTCCAGCATCAATACTTGGCTAACAATCCCTAGATTGAGAAAACTACTCACATATGTTTAAATCAACAAAACTGAACAGAGTTTGAGAGACGAAAACTTAGTGCAATTGGAGATCTTTCAAGGGTTTTCCAACTTTGTAAGGGCTCTAAAAAAGCAAGCAGTTCTTCAACACTCACACTCAAAACTACTAAAAATCTAAACTAAACTTTGAAAAAATGAAAAAAGAATGCAAAACTAGAGAGAACAGTTTTCATTCTTTATTGTGTGTCTCCTATCTACTGCGAAAATGGCTCTATTTAAAGAGGAACACTGTCAAGCTCAGCCACACGATGAAGGAAAATGAATAGGCTTGTAGTTATGGCCTCACCGCAGACCGCGACCTTCACCACGGATAGTCTGTATGAGCTCTGTCTCAATAATCTTATGTTCTTTCTTCCTTCCACGGGCATGGTGACTTGGGGGTGTCTGTAGGGAGTCACGTTATACTCAATTATGGTCAATTTTAGGGTGAAATGGTCTAGAAACCTACAAAATACAGAAAAGAACCATACCCAAGTGTAAAACCGAAAAAGGAGTATAAATTATAACATAAAGTGCATAATTCTCCCTAAAAATGGCACAAAATGACCTCAAAATAGTGTGCCCTTTAAGGACTTATCATTTGGCCAACCCTTCTTATCCCATTTGGAGTTACTAAGTGTAGTTTGATGAAGAAGAATAAGTCTAACACCTTAGCCATAATAGGGGACGCTATAAGGCCTATAACTAATAAAATAAGACATAGTCCTCACTAAGTTCAAAAAAACTAAAGCCGACACAACCATATGGAAGCTCTCAGCTTTCTCTATCAATCATAGAGAGGCACTCCTCAATGCCTTCATAGGGATGAAAGCCCCAATATAGACTACACCTGAGATACTAGTGGGTTTCTTTATCATTGAAAGGTACCCTTCGAATAGAAACTTTGATGATATATACCTCCTACTTGAGGTGATAAAAATCATAAGGCTCCATATTTGGCCATAACTTACAAAAGAACATTCATGCCTAAGACCTTAGTGGATAGTAGGTTATCAATTACCATATGCCCAGCCAAACTTACAAGGAAATTAGGCATGACAAAATAGGATATAACCCATTTAACCCAAGACTTATGATCTTTTGATAGTGCACATAAAACAGTCTTGGGAACTATCATTGTCAACATAGTTATCGAGGGTATAAAAAGGAAAGTTGGTTTCAAGTAATAAACAAAATACATCATACCCTGCTTAGTCACCCATGGCCACACGATCAAAAGGCAGTTCCCACAACCCTTCACCAAAAAGTAAAAATGGTAATGAAAGGAGTCGTCGTTACTATAAATGTTGAACTGATGATCGCAATAGTTGAAAAGAAAGCTCAAGCCTTGAGGTTAAACATAATGACAAGGACATAGCAATGTTATCATCGTGGCAAAAGACGATGTGATGTTTCACTTCAACCCTTTCTCAAATAAGAAGGTCACCACCATGATGAGGAACATAGGCTATTTACCTGGGACTCAGTTAGGGAAGAAACTAGGAATGCCCACTTATCTTCTAAATGTGAACTCATTTGCTTACCTCTTTGGCTTAGGATACGAGCCATTTCCTATAAAGCTCCACTCGAAGGTTGAAGGGGAGAAGGTCAACAACCATCAATAAGATAAGAAAAGCTCTGCATACAGCCTACTTCCTCATTTGCAAACCCTTAATGAGACCTTCATAAAGGAAAGGAAGGGTGTGCCTTATTACAGGTTTCTTAAACCAAAATATGTAACACCTTTAGGAGAGGTCCTTCTAAGACATGGAAGCTATTGTGCTTGCCGAAAGAAGAAGCTTATTTCATTAAAAATATCTATTCCAAAATAAATTGGGTTAATAAGGCCAACCAAGTTTCCTTTCGGCTGCTATTCAGGGCATAGAAGAGTCAAAAATGAATATCCATGACAGGTGCTAGCAGTGGCTGACCAAGGCTTCAACCAACAAATGCAATCATCAGAAAGCCCAAGCAAGGAGTAAACACAAAGCTAGCTATTGGAGAGCGCGAGGGCTATACTTGCGAAGCTAAATAAAAACCTTAGTTTGAAACTAAAGCCTTTTTTAGTGTATGAGGGAGAGTCTCCTTCTTCACCAATCTAATTTCACTGAAATTTATGTGATTCTAGATTTCAATAAAGTATGACTCTATTTAAGTATAATTGTTACATTTGTACTAATGAAAGTTAAGCCCCCCCCAAAAATGCTTAATGAGCAATAAATAATATGGTAATAAAACTGCTATCCTTGAAAAGCCAGAACAATAAATGTTGAAACTAATGAAGAACCAAAGCAACTCAACTTGGGTTTATATTTGACTCCTAAGATGGAGAACCATTTTGCTAACCTCCTAAAAGAATTTAAGGTTGCCTTTCCATACACTTAGAAAGACATGCACGAGATTGATTGAGAGCTCACCAAGCATAAGATCCCACTCTAGATGCAAAGTGTGTTAAATAGAAACTTTACTGCATGAAACCTGAATTCCCCCTAAAAATAAACGAAGAAGTACAAAAATACTTAGGTGTTGGCTTCCTCAGGGTTTCCAATTATCATGAATGGGTAGCGGACATCATCTCGGTGCCTGACAAAGATAAACAAGTCCGTATGTGCATGGATTTTCGAGATTTGGATAAGATAAGTCTAAAGGATGATTTCCTTGTATATCAACCTGCTAGTAGACAACATGGTGGGACATCACTTATTACCATTCATGCCATTTGTAATCAAATTAAAATGGGTAAGGAAGATCAACAAATGACTAATTTCATCATGCAATAGGGCACTTTTGCTATAATGTAATATCTTTCCACCTGATAAATGTTGGGGCCACCTATCAAAGGATACCTCAAACTTTATTGTATGACATTATGCAACAAGAAGTGCATGCTTACCTAGATGATATGATTGTTAGATTGAAAAGTAGAAGTAAGCTTATTCTCATCCTCATACAATTCTTTAAGAAACTATAAAAATACAACATGAATTAACCCGTAAAAGTGTACCTACAGAGTCAATTCGGCAAAGCTTTTAGGTTATGTACTCAGCTCGAGAGAAGTCAAGATCGACCCATCTAAGATTAAGGCCACGACTAAAATGTTGCCTTCTATGATAGAAAAATAAATCCATGGTTGCTTCATGTGTATACAATTAATTAGTTATTTCCTCTTAAAATTGACTGACTTATGAGACGATCCTTAAGAAATTGAGGAAAGATCCCATATAGAATGGGCTGGGCGTTATCGAAAGGCTTTCGACACAATAAAAATGTAGTTGGTAAATCCACTAATCTTGCAAGCATTGAACGAAGATTTGACACTACTGTTTTACTTGACAACAACGAAAACTACAATGGGCGTGATGCTAGCCTAAGAAAACAAAGGAAAAGAGAAAGCCATATACTTAAGTAAAAAGTTCCTTAATTATGAGATACGATATATCCAAATTGAAAAGATGTACATAGCCCTTATATAGGCTACCAACAAATTAAGGCGCTATATGCTAAATAACAAAGCAAAGGTCATAGCAAAAGTGGGCATGCTGAAGCACGTCATGGCTTATCCCATCCTTCATAGGAGGATATCAGAATAGAATGTTTTTCTCCTTGAATTTAATTTAGACTTCCAGGTATAAAAGTATATAAAAGGGACAGTAGTGTCGAAGTTCCTAGTTGAGTTAAAAAATTTGATCTTCCCGATGAAGGCATCATCTTAGTTGATAATAAACCATTACAAATGTATTTTAATGGCGCATTTAACCACGATAGTTACAGGGTTGGCATACTATTAATATCACCACAAAAGTTCACAAATCCTGATCAACGCCAAATTATATTTCGATGTCATAAATAATGTGGCCAAATATAAAGCTTGTATCATAGGAATGCAAGCCACATGAGCTCATCAAAATCAAAGCTTTAAATATGTTTGGGCACTCGAACTTATTACAAATCAAATCACTAGATGTTGGAAAGTGAAAAATGAAAGTTTGGTGCTCTACCAAGCCCATTTGAAAATAATGGATCCCATTTTGATGAACTACAATTCACTTATCTCCCAAGACAGGAAAATCAATTTGCAGGCACATTAGCAAAACTAGCAGCCATGATGACCATACTAGTTGAAGAGGGCATTTATCCAAGAGAATCGTTCATATGATGTTTAGACCTAACACCTATGCTTTGAGAAGGTGCACAACAGAATTGGTGTTCATAACGCCCAAGTGGGATAAATGAGATTTTTTCTATCTTCAAAACGAGATGCTGCAAAGAGCCAAATGAGGTCTCATTATAAAGGTAGTGCTAGGATCGATTGGAAGGAGTAATTATAGCAAGGAGTCTTACATGATGTCGAGGATAAAATGATGATCCTAGGGGTGTGCTTGCTAAAGAACGCTCAATAAAATTGGACATTTGTTAAGCCCCATCACATAATGAATTACACCTAAATGATACCATTTTTTGAATTAGAAAATAAAAAGTTTTAATTACATTCATTTCTTTCAAGACTCACCCATTCACTTAAATTTCTCTAGTGGAATCACCATTGGAAGCATCGTCGATAGTGATAGTACCACCCGGGGTTGGCCCGAGCTCCATGACGCTCAATAAGCTTCTCCTTTACGACCCACGTTCTTTCAAAGGGTACATCAAATGGCTTTTCAAGTGAGTGTCCATGGAGTTATGAGCTATGATGGATTAGAGATTCAATTTCTATAGTTGCCTACAACATATTTTAAGGGAAATGTACAAACTCATAATTATGTAGAAATTACCCTATTCCTACTTTCGAGTAATTCCTTGAACCAAAAGGACAACTGTTGATTATATTTAGTTTTGATGATAACAAATCCAAGAGTAACATATTTGTCTAAGTAATGTTGTTCCAAACAAGCTCTCCAAACAGGGCCTAATAAACCGTTGTTCCTACACCGCTGTTTGTGATATTTTATTAACCTGGTGGCTAAATGTTGAGAACAAGTCTTAGGAACAAGTTCCGAGGTTCAGTGACACAAGATCAGCAAACAACACATATGGTCTAAGTCTTGAGAAACATTCAGCTACACAAGATCACCCAAGGAATCAAGGTGACCAAGGTGTTTTGGAGCAGCATATTCACTCTTGACAAGACAACTAATTCTTACAAGGAGTCTTGGTTAATTTAGTTTTTATCTTTTAGACTCTTGTTAATATGTCAATCTTGAAAGTATCATTTTTAGCACTTCTTGAAAACGGTTTTCGAAAAGTTGCTTTGGGACACCATTTCCAAACAACCTTGCAAACAGAGTGCCTAGGGTGTTCTCAAAAACTACCGCAGCTACATCAGTCTTATCTGGAAATTTGCTTCGGTTGGCTGCCAGATCTAAAAAGATTTGTTTTGAATTTGAAAAAAAAAATTGCAAAACCGTTTTTGCTAAAGATTTGTCTTGAAAGATTCTTATCCCTTATTTTTAGGTCTTGATTGAATTTGGATAAATCAAGATTTTATTCTTTTCAAGCTAGATTACTCGGCCAAGATATTTTAAGAAAATCTTCTCTCCTCTCTTAGCCGTTGGAAATCTTTGGTGAATCTTCTAAGCGACTAAAAATAGAGGATTTTCCCTATCTTTTGAAAAGAATAGTCGTTGGATTGTGCGTTTAAATATTGAAATTCTCCCTCCCATTTGACAATCCGGTTTTTACAAAGAAGTAAGAGATTCTTAGAGCTGAATTTCAAGGAGAAAAACCGTGAGAAGATTGTGCTTAACTGATCTTTCAATTTCTTGGCATAATAGGACTTCATTGTACCTTACATCTGCTAAAGTCAGAAGCACCCCAGTAAGGTGTTTTGTACCCCTGTTCTCAGAACAGAAAGTGGGTGAGTGTGTCCTCAGTCGTGTGAACTTTGGACGTGTCCTATCTGGTGAGATTGGACGTGGTGTAACCTATCTTAGGGAAGAAGGTTACGTGGGTTACAAGTTGTAACAAGGAGTGTTGCTTTTGTAACGTTTTTAGCCCGTTAGTGAAGTGGTTAAATCCTACACGAGGTAGGTCGTGGTTTTTCACACCTCAATTGGGCTAGAGGTGTTTTCCATGTAAAAATTGTGTGTGCTTTATTTCCGCATTTATTACTTTGAATTTCGCTACTGAATCAATTGAGAACAACCGCTACAAACAAGACGTAAGGTTGTTTGTGATTTACAAACAATCTCTGCAATCAAGTGCTACGGCTGTTTGTCAGTTATTAGGCGAAAATCGCCCACCACAATTCACCCCCCCTTTTGTGGTTGTGTACTCTTGGAATTCAACAAGTGGTATCAGAGCGGGTTCTCTCAAAAGGGCTAACACCTTGAAAGATTCTGAAGATGAGTACACCACAAGGAATCCTTGAAGGGCAATCCATTACTCGTCCACCCTATTTCAACGGCCAACATTATAGTTGGTGGAAGAATAGGATGGAGAACTACATTCAGGCAGAAGATTATGAATTATGGATGCTCATCAAGAACGGGCCCCTTGTTCCCACCAAGGTGCTTGGAGATGGTAAGAAGGTTCCCAAGGAACCCATAGAGTTTGATGGTGAAGACTATAAGAAAATGGAAAAGAATGCCAAGGCCAAGAAGCTATTATATTTTGGCCTAGTTCCAGATGAATATACACGTATCTCGGAGTGTGAGTCAGCTCAGGAGATATGGAATGCCCTCCAAGTAGCTCATGAAGGAACAAGTCAAGTCAAACAATCACGTATTGAGCTACTCATGAGGCAATATGAGTTGTTTGATATGGGTAATCGTGAGAACTTGATGGATATGTACACACGCTTCACCCACATAACAAACGAGCTAAAATCCCTGGGAAAATCCTTCACCACAGAAGAGCTGGTGAGGAAGATTCTAAGGATTTTGCCTCCGTCTTGGGAAGCGAAGGTGACAGCCATCCAAGAAGCTAAAGACATGAACAAGATCACCCTCGACGAGTTGATTGGCAATCTTCAAACCTATGAACTCAAGAAGAACTCACAACAAAAGGAGGAGCAGAAGAAGGATCGTGGGCTTGCCTTGAAAGCACAAGAGGATGATGACTCTGACCTTGAGGATGAAGAGATGGCCTTAATGACAAGAAAGTTCAAGAAATTCTTCAAAAAGGTCAAAGAAAATAGCAAAAGAAAAGACTTCAGTAAGTCCAGAAACATCCCCCGAGAACAGTTCACAGGGTGTTTCAAGTGTGGCAAACCAGATCACATTGTGAAGAACTGTCCACTACTTCGAGAAGAGCAAGAGCAAGAACACCCCAGAAAACAAGGTAGAAAACAAGCTGCAAGCAGTTCTGGGAGACGATTCTCGAAGGCTATGCTTGTTGCCTGGGGAGATTCCTCTGAGGATGAAGGTGAGTCTGAAACTGATGAAGGTGCTGTAGCTCTCATGGCACAAAGTGACACGGATTCAGATGATGAATCAACAAACAGTCTTACTGATTTCAAGAACAAGGTACGTGGTCTCAATAAAGCAACTCTCGAAGAACTTTTGTATACCTTGATGGATACTTGTGCTGAATCGAAACGAGATGTCCGAGACCTAGAACTAGAAAATGAGATCCTTAAAAATGAAAAACTGGGCTTACATGAAAATATTAATACGCTCAAAGAAAACCTCTTTATCAAAGAAGGAGATTATTCTCGAATGGAGGAAAAACTCTTTGAGGTGGAAGGAATGCTTGAGTCCTTGCTCAGGGAGAACAAGGGTTTCCATGCTAATATAGAAAAATTGGAAACCGAGCTTATCACAACCGAGCGCTGGAACAAGTCCTCACAAGCCCTTGATTGGTTAAACACTCACCACAGTCGAAACAAAAAGGGACTTGGATATAAGCCTAAACGAACCGTTTACCCAATTCATAGAAAGTATGTGGGATTACCTGAAAACATTGTTTGCTTTCATTGTGGTAAAACTGGTCACTATCAATATTCATGTCCTCTGAGAAGGTATGTCATTGAAAAAAATGAAAGGTATGTGAAACAAATCTGGATTAGAAAAGATGAGCTTTACTTGTCTAAAAGAATGGGCCCCAAGTGGATCTGGGTTCCCAAAACTAACCTGTGATTTGTTTTGCAGGCTGAAGTGAGAGAGAACAACCCCACAAACAACCCAGCAAACAGGGTAAGAAACACCCTGTCAAACAGATCAGAAAAAAACCTTGAAAGCAGGCAGCTGTGGTATGTTGATAGTGGGTGTTCGCGACATATGACTGGAGAAAAATCAAACTTTCTCTCACTTACAGCTTCAACCGGTGGGAGCGTGGCTTTTGGCAACGGAAGTCTGGGACAATTGTCGGTGTAGGTAGCATTGGTAAAACTCTCTCCCACTCAATTGATAATGTGCACTTAGTTGATGGTTTAAAGCATAATTTACTAAGAGTGTCCCAACTGTGTGACAAGAACAACCTAGTGGTGTTCTCACGAACACATTGCTTGGTTGTCAATGTCAACACAGGGGATGTCGTATTAAGGGGGAAGCGACACAAAAATGTTTACAAAGTATGTATTTTCACTCTTCCCCAAAACAACCTGACTTGTTTGAGTGCTGTGAATGATGACATAATGCTCTGGCACAAGAGACTAGGTCATGCAAGCCTTACTCTTTTAAACAAACTTGTTTCAAAGACCTGGTTATTGGACTACCTTCCATCAAATTTAATGATGACAAGGTATGTGAAGCTTGTGCAAAAGGCAAACAAGTCAGATCTTCTTTTAAATCAAAAAAATGTGTAAGCACTGCCCGACCTCTAGAATTATTACACATTGATTTGTGTGGTCCCATGAGGATAACTAGTAGAGGTGGGAAAAAGTATGTACTTGTTGTAGTGGATGATTACTCTTGATTTACTTGGACCTTGTTTTTGGCATCCAAAGATGAAACCTTTGAGAATTTTATTGCCTTTCTCAAAAAGGTTAAAAAGAGAGTAGGACACTTTTTAATTAGCTTGAGATCTGATCATGGAACTGAGTTTGAAAATGCAAGTTTTATCAACTATTGTAATGAACATGGTGTTGATCATAACTTGTCAGCTCCAAGAACACCCCAACCAAATGGGGTGGTTGAGCGCAAAAATCACACCCTGGAAGACATGACCAGAACAATGCTTATTGCTAGTGGTCTTCCTAGGTATTTCTGGGCAGAAGCATTGAAAACCTCATGTTACATTATAAATAGATGCATGATCAGACCCATTTTGAACAAAACTCCTTATGAACTTTTCAAGGGCAGAAAACCCAATATTACGCACCTAAGAACATTTGGTTGCAGGTGTTTTGTGCATAATAATAGGAAGGATGCCTTAGGAAAGTTTGACCCTAGGAGTGATGAAGCAATATTTCTTGGCTATTCTTCTCACAGCAAGGCATATAAAGTCTTTAACAAAAGGACCTTGTGTGTTGAGGAAAGTGTGCATGTGCTTTTTAATGAATCTAACTTGTTGAGTGAGAATGATGCACAGGAAGATGAACGTGAATTAGGTCTTGTTCGAAAAGAAGTGTTGCTCCAAGATAAACGAGGTAAGAACACCATGGAGAAAACAGCTCCTGAAGGTGTTCCTCAGAACAGTAGGCAAGGTGAACACCAAACAAGGGAAAACACCGCTGAACCCTGTTCGGAACCGTGTTCTTCAGGAATAGATTTACAAACATGTGCAGAAACAGGCTCGGGAGATGATCGTAAGCATTATGTTACGACTAGAGTAGAGCATGGATCTGTGGATCCTCTTACTCCACGACCATGGAAGTACCATAGTTCGCACCCCCTTGATCAAATTCTGTCTAATATTAACAGTGGAGTGCAAACTAGGTCTAAGCTTAAGAATTTCTGTGCTTTCTATGCTTTTTTCTCTAATATTGAGCCAAAGAGTGTGAATGAAGCTCTTGCAGATTCAGATTGGGTCACGGCAATGCAAGAAGAGCTCCATCAATTTGAAAGAAACAAAGTATGACACCTTGTACCTAAACCTGCAGAGAGAACAATCATTGGAACCAAGTGGGTGTTCTGAAACAAACTGGATGAGTCAGAAACAGTCACTAAGAACAAGGCACGGCTGGTTGTTCAAGGGTATAATCAAGAAGAAGGGATCGATTATGAAGAGACCTTTGCACCAGTTGCTAGAATTGAGGCTATTCGAATCTTAATAGCCTTTGCAGCTCATATGGAAATCAAGCTATATCAAATGGACGTGAAAAGTGCATTACTCAACGGATACCTTAAAGAAGAGGTGTATGTCAAACAACCCCCTGGTTTTGAAAACAGTGAATTTCCTAACCATGTTTTCAAACTTAACAAAGCTCTTTATGGCCTAAAACAGGCTCCTAGAGCTTGGTACGAACGGTTGTCAAGTTTTTTAATTGAAAATGATTTTAGAAGAGGCAAGGTAGACAATACCTTATTTCTAAAATCTAAGGGGAACATTTATTGATTGTCCAAATATATATTGATGACATTATATTTGGTGCAACTCATCATGATTTATGCAATGAATTTTCGAATATGATGAGGAGTGAGTTTGAGATGAGCATGATGGGTGAGCTTAACTTTTTTCTTAGGCTTACAAATCAAGCAAACTCCAAACGGCACCATGATCCATCAACAAAAGTATATCAAGGAGCTACTTAATCGTTTTGGGATGGAGTTGGCCAAACCCGTAGACACTCCTATTTCTCCTTCAACCAGGTTAGTTATGGATGATGGGAGTCCCTCAGTTGAGGAGAAACTCTATAGGGGCATGATTGGGTCACTCCTATACCTAACCGCTAATAGACCAGATATTGTTTTTAGTGTTGGTTTATGTGCCCGTTTTCAGTCTAATCCTAAGGAAACTCATCTTAAGGCTGTGAAACGGATATTAAGATATTTGAAACATACACCCAATTTAGCTTTATGGTATCCTAGAGGTTGCAATTTTGATCTTGTTGGATATGCTGATGCTGACTATGCTGGATTCCTAGTTGATAGAAAGAGTACCTCAAGTATAGCTCACTTTCTTGGACCTTGTTTGGTATCTTGGGCTACCAAGAAGCAACATTCTGTTGCCATGTCCACAGCAGAAGCTGAATATGTTGCAGCAGCTTCATGTTGTGCTCAACTGTTGTGGATAAGGTAACAGCTTAAGGACTTTTGTGTTGACATTGGATGCATTCCTATTGTTTGTGATAACACAAGTGCAATTAATATTGCCAAAAATCCATGTCAACATAAAAGAACAAAGCATATTGACATTCGACATCATTTCTTGAGAGATAATGTTGAAAAGGGTTTAATCTCTATGAATTTTTGCACAACGGAAAATCAAATTGCTGATATATTCACTAAGGCACTAGCTAGAGATCAATTTGAGAGAAATAGACTGGAACTAGGGTTGGTGAGAACACCCTGAGATACCTGTTTCCAGAACATGAACTGGGTTTGGTAAGATCAACCTTTACACCCTGTTCTCTCCCCCTGTTTGCAAATCTTATTAACAACGGATGTGATTGCATACACTCGAATTGCGTACATTTTGTCTCTACTTATCCACTTAGTGTAGCATAAGGGGATGTACTGGAGCCGCCTTAATACCATTAAGTCCAATCAAGAGCAGACGGCAAAGAACAGGCATAACGAAGAGAACAGGTACGCCCCTTGGTTGCTCGATGTGTTTCCTTTCCTTCCCAAGGCACAAGCTTTTAATGCTCACACCCGTTGCAAACCGAGAAATCTTCTAAAGATTTTGGGTGCTCTCTCTCTCTCTCTCTCTCTATATGCCCTGTTCTCAGTTCTGCCGTTCATCTCGCACACAAGCAAAACCTGAAAACCCTGCAAAAACCTTAAACCCTAATCTCTCTCTTCTAGCAACAATGGCTCCCAACAACTCCTCTTAATCAAAAGCCCTCGTTCTTGCGTCCTCAATCCCTGCTCCCCCTCGCCTAATCCTATACAAGCCTTTCAAATTCATGAAAAGCTTGTCCCTACAATCAGTGGGAATGGGGATAGATGATATTCCCTTCGAGTGTGGAAGGGAATTGGTGTTCCTTGTAGGGACAATTGCTTGTCCCATTAAAGTCGAGTCAGAGGGTACACTATCGGGGTCTCAAGACCAACTCTTGGAAACCCCTGAAGGGTTTAATTTTGAGCCCTGTTCTTCTGGGTTGTTTCCTGACACAGCGACAGAAACAGGGGCTGCCTCTGTCGAAGGTGTGTATGTGGAGGATCTGAATGTCGACTTCCAAGGGAAGTCGAATGAGACATCAGAGGAGAGTTTAGAGAAGGATTCTCTCCCTGAGGCTGAAACCCCCACTCCGGTCGCTCAAACTGGAGAGAAAAGGAAAAGGGTGAAAATAGTGGCCAGGCGTAGCAGAACGCCAAGAACAAGGCCACAACCAAGGTCTCAGCCCTTTCAAACTCCCTCTTCTCCACAATCCTCCAAGCCTTCTCGCAAATCTACGAGAATAGCTTTTCAATCCTCTCACCGTATCTCCAAACCCTCTGCTCCTGTCATCGAGGAGATTTCCTCCTCTTCTACTGAAGGGTTCTCGAGTTATGACTCTGAGAACACCACCTTCAAACAGGAGACACCGGTGTTCTCCGAGTCTTCTGAAGAACAAGCCCCTCCAAAATCAACCACTAAACCTGCTGTGAAGCCCTCTCCTGCAAAAACACCCCTCAAGCGAAAGCCCAGAACTGCCCCCCTACCAGAAGCTACCACCTCTGTTCCTGCCCCCAAACGCCCAAAACAGTTCACTCCCTCTCCTATGTCTGACAAACATGCGCAGTTGCTTAAGCGCAATGTCGTCAGGGGGAAGGTAGTGAATGTAAGCTTTTTCGAGGAACAGGGTCTGGGGGTGTTCCTGACCAAGTTGCGCGCTCAAGGCTGGCTCGACTTGTTTGCAAACACCCAGCTGGGGTGTTCTGTGCCTAAGTTGGCTGAGTTTTACGCCAACTGCAGTGTCACCGAAGGGGTGGTGACTAGTTTTGTGAATGGGCAACGCATTAAGGTTGATGCGCCCACACTTGGGAAAATTTTGGGAGTACCCTCCGAAGGCTTTGACGTGTATGTGAGGGAAGACAAAACAGCCCTAGAAACAGCCAGGCTCCTAGAGGTGTCCCAACGCCTCAGTCAAAAACAGGGCCTGAGAACACCCCTCTCTGTTAAGAAGGGTGAAATGACCTCCCTGCACCAACTATTGTTTATGTTCACTATCAAGAACATAATTCCGCGAGGTCAAGGGCGAAACTCAGCTGATGCCCTCGATCAATGCCTAGTGGACTTACTGGATCGGGAGGAACCAATCAACCTCCCTGCAATCATGATTCGCCACATAGGGCGAATTGCGAACACCACCCGGGCCCATGATCTTGGATATGGGTTTCTGCTGACAAGGGTGTTTGAGCACCTTGGGATAGTGCTCACACGGCGAGTGGAGGCCCAAGTCGTTGATGAGATTGGGATTGACACTCTGCTCGGGTGTGGCTATGAGGTTGGCGAAGGGTCAGTCTCCAAACAGGGTCGTCGACCACCTCGACCACCTGTTTCTGGGCAACCTTCCATCAAACTTGAGGCTGTTTTTGAGGACAATGCTCGCCTCAAGGATGAGCTCTCAGCTGTCAAGGCTGCTCTTGCTGAGGAGCAAGCCCTCTCCGCCAAACGCCATGAGGAATTGCTTGCCCTTCTCTCCACTCTTGCCCCCAGCATTCCTCCTCTACAAACGAGACCACCCCCTGCAACCTGATTCTCTAGGCTGTTCTCTTGTCTCCTCCCATCTTCGTTTTTGGCATTGTACTATTTTTAATGCAATATCTCCTTAATGATCCTTCTTGCACCTTATGCTCTATATTTCTTTTCTTGCATTCATATTGTTGTTTATGCTTTTTAATGATGCCAAAAGGGGGAATAAGACCATATGAATAAAACCATATGACGTGCTCTATGACCTAGCACCTAGAGGATCCCTATCAGCATTAAACGTTGTTAAGCTTTTTAATTTTGTCAATATGGTCACTTGGTTTGTCATCATCAAAAAGGGGGAATTTGTTGATTATATTTAGTTTTGATGATAACAAATCCAAGAGTAACATATTTGTCTAAGTAATGTTGTTCCAAACAAGCTCTCCAAACAGGGCCTAATACACCGTTGTTCCTACACCGCTGTTTGTGATATTTTATTAACCTGGTGGCTAAATGTTGAGAACAAGTCTTAGGAACAGGTTCCGAGCTTCAGTGACACAAGATCAGCAAACAACACATATGGTTTAAGTCTTAAGGAACATTCAGCTACACAAGATCACCCAAGGAATCAAGGTGACCAAGGTGTTTTGGAGCAGCATATTCACTCTTGACAAGACAACTAATTCTTACAAGGAGTCTTGGTTAATTTAGTTTTTATCTTTTAGACTCTTGTTAATATGCTAATATTGAAAGTATCATTTTTAGCACTTCTTGAAAACGGTTTTCGAAAAGTTGCTTTAGGACTCCATTTCCAAACAACCCTGCAAACAGGGTGCCTAAGGTGTTCTCAAAAACTACAACAGCTACATCAGTCTTATCTGAAAATTTGCTTCGGTTGGCTGCTAGATCTAAAAAGATTTGTTTTGAATTTGAAAAAAAAAATAAAATTGTAAAACCGTTTTTGCTAAAGATTTCTCTTGAAAGATTCTTATCCCTTATTTTTAGGTCTTGATTGAATTTGGGATAAATCAAGATTTTATCCTTTTCAAGCTAGATTACTCGGCCAAGATATTTTAAGAAAATCTTCTCTCCTCTCTTAGCCGTTGGAAATCTTTGGTGAATCTTCTAAGCGACTAAAAATAGAGGATTTTCCCTATCTTTTGAAAAGAATAGCCGTTGGGTTGTGCGTTTAAATATTGAAATTCTCTCTCCCATTTGACAATCCGGTTTTTACAAAGAAGTAAGAGATTCTTAGAGCTGAATTTCAAAGAGAAAAACCGTGAGAAGATTGTGCTTAACTGAGCTTTCAATTTCTTGGCATAATAGGACTTCATTGTACCTTACATCTGCTTAAAGTCAGAAGCACCCCAGTAAGGTGTTTTGTACCCCTGTTCTCAGAACAGAAAGTGAGTGAGTGTGTCCTCAGTCGTGTGGACTTTGGACGTGTCCTATCTGGTGAGATTGGACGTGGTGTAACCTGTCTTAGGGAAGAAGGTTACGTGGGTTACAAGTTGTAACAAGGAGTGTTACTTTTGTAACGTTTTCAGCCCGTTAGTGAAGTGGTTAAATCCTACACGAGGTAGGTCGTGGTTTTTCACACCTCAGTTGGGCTAGAGGTGTTTTCCACGTAAAAATTATGTGTGCTTTATTTCCGCATTTATTACTTTGAATTTCGCTACTGAATCAATTGAGAACAACCGCTACAAACAAGGCGTAAGGTTGTTTGTGATTTACAAACAATCTCTGCAATCAAGTGCTACGGTTGTTTGTCAGTTATTAGGCGAAAATCGACCACCACAATTCACCCCCCTCTTGTGGTTGTGTACTCTTGGAATTCAACAACAACCGTACGACATAGGGTTTGATTTTTCAAGAATAAAAAAGGGGTTTGTTTTATAGGATTATAATTTCCAACATCGGGACAAAAAGTGACACCATGGCTCCAAACCATGGAAACAGATCTGAGGACAAAGGTATAATATAGTGGATGGTGAAAATCACCAATAAATAGCCTATTTCAAGAGCGGGCTACGCTAGAAATGAATGTAATAAGTCTTTAAATTTCCTTATTCCATACAAAAGATATTTTTCATGAATTTATGGTTTAATTAGTTAGACAGTTAAAAAGAACAATTTTGATAGCCACTTATTAGTAAGACATTTTTATAATGAATTGAAAATAACATAAAATAATAAATTTAGTGACCTCTTTGTTAATGATGCATTCTTATTTCATGAACAAAGAAAGGCGTGCTAACAACTAGTCAAGGACTATCAAAGAAAAACACAGTCATGAAGTACAAGAATTAAAATAAAAACTTCCAAATAGATTATTATCTTTGGTCAATGGCCTTCAAGACATTCTTGAATCTAAATAGAGCAGTAAAGCATCATGAGTTTTAATTCCTTTTTCGCAAATGTATTAGGATAGATTAAGGCTCAGCCAATTAAAAGAACCTAGAATGTCAGTTTTGGCAGAATCTTACTACTTGAAAACGTTTTTGTGAAGAGAAAGAGGAAGAGATTGTCTAGAGAGAAATTGAGTGAGTATCTCCTAGGTGAAAGATTGTATCACAACAAAATGAGAGGTGAAGGCCATTGTTCGTGATGCCTGCAAGGTAACCTCACTAAGCAAGCTAAAAAAATTAAGGACTAAAATTAAATCGATTTTATCAATCAAATTTTCATAGAAGGTTGAAGAAATGCTTGATTGGCATCAATTGTGCTAGAAATATACTAATTAGCTTAATTGCATGAATCATAAAAAAAATCACGTAGGCTTTACAAAAGGGGGAGTAAGGTATGACCCACCAACATCCCCTAGGAGGCAAAAAATTGCTCCCAAGTGTTGGCAGCTTCCTAATTCATGTCGTGAGCTGTCCTGATGTTATGGAAGAATTGCTCATAAGACGTGCACCATAAGGCAATGCTCCAACTCATTAGTCATTAACTCATTAACTCATACTTAAGGTCATAGGTTTAGAACCGCATGATAGCAATCGCATAGACCTCAAGGGTTTTTCTTTTTTGAAACTATTATCGAAACTTTTGGGTTTTCAAATGCTTGTTAAACTTTTTAAGAATTTTTATCAAAAGAAATACATCTGTAAACAAACAAACTATTAGGAATTCATGATAATGTTGCTTCACACTTATTGTGTTTGATAATTTCCATCATTGCCTTACAATGCATAAGATATACAAGTATGTAGTTGGGGACACCTAAAAAAGTGTCCCCTTTGTATAAAATGCCCAATTATGATAAAATGATTAAATAAGACTCAGAGGCCCTTGAATATTGAAGATGAAGAGCTTTAAATGTGGTAGGATCCTTTAACTAACAAATCCAAGCCCAAAGGCACCCACAAAAGGCCAAAAGAGCCCGAAAAGCCAAATAGGCCCAAATTGACGGTGTTCAACGTCTAGCTGAAATTGATTCTATGTTTTTGCTCTACTAAAGGATGCATAAAATATTAAATTAAGATTTTAATATTTTTCATCAAATAAAATTTTCTAATGAGATATTACGCGCCAAATCAAATAAGCAACATAAAAGATATAAGTCGATCATTAAGGCCTATGCGAAAAATGATACATCTCCATTATTTTACTAATATCTCCTTTCACACTTATGCAAACTCTGGTAAATTTATTTCAGTATAACTCAACTTAATAATTTTCAAATAAAAGATGAATCACTCAAAATGTAGGTTAAACATGAATGTTATGATTGATATAATTTGGTGTGTTTACATCCTAGCCCAGAACACGAACTGGTTCTTTGCCCTATAGGAGCCCACCGAGGTTCCTTGTTTTTTGACCTAATTTTTGCAAACCCTAGCCACTGGCTCCTGAAGATCGAGGGTTTGGATTAGAATTTAGATAGTCATTCCGGAACAAAACTGTAAGAGTTTCCTGTGTTTTAGCAACATCTGAGGGTCTTAGCTTAGCTAAGGGTACCTGTAAATTGGGGATAGGGTGTAACATTTGCTAAAATAACCCAAGTTCACTACTTCGGGCCACTCGCCCGGATCATTAATGATCTAACAACTAAAACAAGGGTTAGAAAGCTACATACACAGGTACAGAGTTTGCTACATGCTTTCGCATACAACAATAACTTAAACATTTATAGCGTGATAGATCGAACACTTGCAAAGCTGGCAGAGACTTCTAAGGGGTCAGCATCAAAATAACTTCAAAGTATCTCTTATACTTGCTCAAATTGAACCTGAGAAAAAGGGGAATAATAAAGGGATGAGCAACCACACGCTCAGTGAGAATTCCCCTACTCCTTAAAACCCAAAATATTTGCAGGCAATAACACTAATAATTGCCACATATCACGCATTCATACTTTACTATCATAGTAGGCAATCATAATCCCCAAGGAAAGATCACCCCCATTAAAACTTGATTCTAACCACTCAACTCAATTCTAGGCCCTTAACAACCGGACTTTCCTAGTAGCAGGCATTCAGGCACATAAACAAGTATTCAATAAGGATTGAATATAAAGGTCTTCAAACTCACTTTTGAAAACATAGTGACTCTCGATAAATACCAAGAATGGTCTATAATCCACACAAACTCCTTTTAAGCTTATAATTCTTTCTAAAAGTTCTCGAAACATCTAAACTGGTAAGAAAGGTTTGGCAAGAAACATTCTTTCATCGAATATGCATATTGAAAACCTTGAATGTACAATGCACTACTAGAATGTAACTATACTTCATTTGCAATTTCATTTAAACCATATTCAGAACACATTCATAGAATATATGCAGGTTACGTACATTTGAAAGCTTTCTTCTTTTCTTAAAAACGCTTTACTTAGCCTCTTGAGGGTCGTATCTCTTTAAAAGAACTTCTTTTCTTTTCTGAACTACTTAGAATGGTAAAAACTCAAATCTCCTTTTTATCCAAAACTTACTGATAACATAAAAACATCTTACTGTGCTGGCTAGGGGAGGTTAACACCGCCCTAAAGTGAGATCTTCACTCTTAATTTACGTTATCCCCGGGGTATACGTACTTAACTTTTGCCCAAAACGCGTCCTAGCAGAGTAACTCTAACCTTGATACTGTCCTCTATAGGGCAATAGCTCACAGTAGGATAATCTTATCCTGAGTCTAGTCCCCCTTAAGGTTTTCTTACATGTCACACATTAGGGAACAACCCACACCAAGATAATCATATCTTGAGTCCACCTCCTGGGAACATCTCACACCATCTTTGCGTCTAGCTCCCAACATTACCTTAGGGGGAAACAGCTCACGCCATCTTTGCGTCCAGTTCCCACCCTCAAGATCTAGCCACTTGCCTAGCACTTTCTTGGCCCTTAGAATCGCATTACATTGCTCTTCTTCAGATGCTTACTTTACTGAAATCTTACTTTTAAACAAAGCAACCATAACCTTTCGAAATGTTTGTAGTTCAATTCATTTTTGGCTTAAAAACTTCTTATGAGCGGAATAAGTTTGCTAACATGTAAATCAACTTCGTAAATAACTTAAAAGCTTCTTATAAACGTAAAGTGTTTACTAAATCGTAAAACGACTTAGTTTCTAACTTAAATGCTTTGTATAAACGTAATAAGGTTGCTAAATCATAAAACGACTTCGTTTTTAACTTGAAAGCTTTGTATAAACGTAATAAGGTTACTAAATGGTAAAACAACTTCGTTTTCAGCTTAGAAGCTTCGTATAAATGTAACAAGGTTGTTAAATCGTAAAACTACTTCGTTTTCAACTTAAAAGCTTCGTATAAATGTATTAAGTTTAATTTGCTAAATCATAAAATGACTTCGTTTTCAACTTAAAACCTACATATAAATCTAATAGGGTTACTAAATCATAAAACGACTTCGTTTTCAACTTAAAAGCTACATATAAATGTAATAGGGTTGCTAAATCGTAAAACGACTTCGTTTTCAACTTACGAGCTTCGTATAAATGTATTAAGTTTGCGAAATCGTAAAACGACTTTACTTTTAATTTAAAAGTTTCTTATAAACGTAATACGTTTACTAAGTCGTAGGTCGAAACTCATTTGAGACATAACGTGCTTAGTTAATGTTTAATTCAAACTCAGTTCGAAATCGAAACCCATTTGAGACTTAAATACTTAGTTAGCAATTAATGCAAGCTAGATTCATTTGAAAATTCCTTTTTAACTGAAAGAGAGGTGCTTGAGCAAATTAAGACCTTCGATCGCTTTCAAGCTCATTATGATTCAAAACTTAACTCAAAATACTTAGTTAGCGTGTAACTCAAATTAGATGCGTAATAAAAACTTCAGTTGTCATTCTATGGCTCGTTTCAATTCTTTTTAAAACTCAAGATGGGTGTAAAAATATACTAATGGCTTAAAATGTTCCCAAACTTGCTACTATTCAAAAACTTAAAGTATTTGGCTCGTTTATAAGGCAATTTAAGATTTCTTTTTATATTTTCATCACAAATGCTTCTTAAACTCATTACGGAATTACTAGCTCTTTAATCGAAACTCAACAGGGACTTAAGTGAGCAAATAACATGCAAATAAGCTAAGCTTCATATTTAACACCTTAAGGTGCTCATTTACGGGTCGTTCAAATTCTTTTAAACATGAGGAGGGGTCATACCTAAACCAATGGCTTAAAACCTTTTTCGAACTCACTTTTAGTTTGCTTTTGAACTTCCTAAACCTATCGACTATTCAGTTGAGTCACTAACTGAGCAGTTTGATGGTTTAGGACCTTTTTACACTTTAGATGTCCTAACACGCGAATAAACAATAGACAAACATAAAAGTATTTTCAAACGTGTAAAACAAACTTTCTAAATGACCTTTTCTTTTTAAAGATGTCTAAAGTTTCAATATCGTCAAGTAGCATATCAGAGGAAAAGGGGTTCACAAATAGCACATTCATACACTTCATATCATAACTCATTAAGCCACACATGGCCTCGTAATCCGCACGATTGCGGCTATTCACAACCCTATCTCCCTCCTCACATAGCACCGACCACAAGAACCTCAAACCACTCAATAGTTCCACCTCGTGCCATCCAACTTCCAACTCTGTTTAATATTGTCATAAACAAACCAATAATTCACCAAAACCATCATATATAAGCATAGCATTCTCATCAATAGCCCAATATATAAATTAAACGCAACTGTATTGATTTAGCGATAGCTTCTAAACCGAAACTAACATGCTTTACTAATGTCTTAATTCGCTCGATTAGCATTTTTAAACTTCAAAACATGATTCAGGGCTAATAAACTAATGAAGTGACAATACTAAGGTGATAATCTAATTATTATTAACTCAGCGAACTTCCAAACTGTCTAGCCATTAATAATTTAACAGCAGTTTCAACATGCGATTAACTGACAATTAACATCATGTTTGTAATTTCTTCAATTTCAATTTTAGGTTTACCCAAACTGATTTCTAACCTTAATTAACATGTGTTAACTAATTTAGTTAAAATCATTAAAATTAGTAGTAATTTAGGAGGAAAGGAACCCTCACCTTGAACCCAAGTTAGAGGCTTGATTCACGGTTGTGGGCTCGACTTTAGGAGCTCAAAAAACTCCACTTCTTCAGCACTTGCTTACCCACACTCGAACACGACCAAATTGCAACCAAATTTCCAAAAACTCAAACCCGAAAACAAACTGAAACTCACTTACTGATTGAGATTGAATTGGGTGTTTGAAAACATCGAATTTTACCTTCAATTATAAAGATTTCGAAACAAATAAACACTGAATTGCATGGCTGGCTTTTATAAGTGTTGGGACGCCGAATTCGTGGTCCAAACCCACCGAAAAAACATGGTGGGTTCACTCGATTTCGCCCAGATTTCGCACCAAACGGAAGTTAGCTCGTAGGGGAGGCCTAAGGGGATGAATTTGCGGTTGTTGTGGGGCGAAAATCTGCTGGCTTGAGCTTGGAAGTGTCGTTAATGGAGGAGGAGAGGAGGACGAAGAAGACAGGCAGCAGAGTGAGAGGAGAAAGAGTGTTAGGGGGGTCGCGGCAGGTGGAGAAGGAAGGAAGGGCATGCACGAATTTACAAGTTTGCCCCTCTCTACTCTCTTTCATTAATTTTGGTCCAAGCTATGTAGGAATCGGTGTTGCTAGCCTAATTCGCATCCCAAACTCTAAATTCAATAATTGATAACCTGATCATTCATCGATTACTCATTCCCAAGTATGTCTAGGCTCGATTTAATAATTATCGAGCTGCTTCTAAGGTTAACAACCTAATTGTATTCGGGTTTCTAATCGACTTAGTATTCGTTAATAACTGTTAATAACGCTTGTTAAAAATCATCGAAAGATTTTCAAAACTAATAGGAATATTAATAATAATAATAACAGTGACAATAACATCATTTTTAATAAAATTAACGCTCACATATGCACTTAGAAATCAATTTTAGCTCACATGGCTAATAAATAATGGTTTTTGTAACATGAAAAGACCGTCACCACCAGCTTAACAACAAGTGGAATACACGGGTATTACACTCTCCCCCCTTAAAAGAATTTCATCCTCGAAATTGCTTACTTGATGGAATTAACAGGGTGTTTTTCTCCTGCATTCCTTTCACAACCCAAAGTTACTTTATGCTTAGCTATTCATTCTGCTTTCACAATAGCATCCCATCCTTGGATTTCTATTCGTTCCAAATCACTAGGGAGTTTTTTCCACTTGCACTAAAACAACTCAATCTCTACAAGTATGATCAGCATAGCAGATAGTTTCTAAGGAAAAGGTTATGTAATGTTGCATACGCATCTCATGAGGTTTACTAACAACTTCCTTTGCAAATCAAGAATGACAAAAGGGCGAGCAGTACTAGAATGACATGATGGGGGCATAAAGTTGGTTAACAAGAGAATACCTGACCTTGCGTCAGCAGTTTCTCCAGTCTCTCTTCCTTCTAGCTAAGCATCTGACTGCCAATTTGTGGTTTCTGGTTGCTTCTACTGTCCCCTGACGGAGTAACAATGGTTAGGCGATCTCGTTGTGCCGCTGGCTTGATTCCCATTCCGGATCTCTGGGTGTGACCCTGACTATTCCATGTAGCCTTTGGGCAATTTGAAATTTTGTGACCCATACCACCACACCCAAAACATGGGCTCGTACAGCGTCTGCATGGGCCAGGGTGCTGTTGTCCACACTGGTCACATGTTTTCCTCGGTTTTCCTTAGGCAGCTCGCTTTCCTTTGTCCTGTTTCATCCTATGTTTAACCCTCCTGCAGTTTATGTTTCCCTGAGAATTGGATCCTCCGGGGCCAAATTTCTCCTTTACTTGATCCTTCTCTCTATCCTCAATCTCGGTTTTGCTTATAATGCGGGCTATTTTCACGGCCCTTTGATACATTTCTTGGAAACTATCATAAGTATATCCTGCTATTATCTGTTTCACTTCCCCTCTCAATCCCTGTTCGAAGTGGTCCATCCTCATTTCTTCGGTGGCCACCTTATTTGGTGTAAATCGACTCAGCTCATTAAACTTCGCCACATATTCCATTGCGCTTATTTCTTCTTATTGCAAGCATAAAAACTCCCGTTCCTTAACTCTTCTTATGTCTCGAGGGTAATATTGAGCATCCATTAAGGCTTTTAGTTGGTTCCAGGTTAATATAGGTTCACCTACCCTAGGTTTCACCGTCCCCCACTAGAATTCAGCTTCTTTTTCAAATTGGTAAGCGGCTAGGTGCACCTTGAACCTCTCAGGGCACTCCATAACCTCAAATAAGTTTTCCATTCTCCGAAGCCACTCCTCGTATACCATAGGGTCAGCTTCACCTTCAAACTTGGGAGGCTTAAGCTTATTAAACTGACATATTATCTCCATGGCAGTTAGTTCTGGTATGAGTTTACGGCAAAGAGGCATCTATCACACAATTACACAAGGAATCACTTAGTTCTAATTTCAACTAGGCGTAGACTTCCTTGGTTAATGAAATGATTTGCAAATGGACGAAAGATGTTATGTATGGCTACTAGTTTAATCTCAGCTTAACCTTCACATAATTATACATGCACATTATATTTTACGCAAGGAAATGCATGTATATGCTTGAACAAACTAGTGAATCCATAACACTTGGTCAGCACCAACTACACTTATTTCATTGAACACTGACAATGTGACTTAGGAGTCATGGGAGATCTCACCATCCTAGTACTTCACAATTCCAATGCACTTCTCAAGGCACCCTATCACAAGCCTTCTCAATATAAATGAACACCATATGTAAATCCTTATCTTCTACCCCTCTAGAATTTCATAAGTCATCTCATAAGATTCACCGCTTCTGCAGTTGATCTTCTTGCAATGGAACCAAACCGCTTTATAGAAATTAAAGTCCCCCTCCTCAATCTTTTCGCCATCATCCAGTGCATGATAGAATATAACCGTATTCCATGTGGCCAACCATAGAGGTAGATGAATGCGGTCGACAATGAGGAAAACTATCCTACACTACCACAGAGATGGTAAGGGAAGAACCGGCATATACATACATATTATAAATTATAAACTAATACCAGGTAAGACACGACCACATAACCACATAAGTCACATATCTTCACATAGCACATGCCTATTGTGCTATCTAAATGCATAATGCAAACCTATGGCTCTGATACCAGCTAATGTAATGTCCCCAACCTAAGGAGGGTCACACCACCGGGACTTCCTAGAAGGAAACCTCTAAGGCTCTTGAAGACCGAGGGTTTCGATTAGCATTTAGATAGTCATTCTGGAATAAAACTGCAAGAGTTTTCCTTATTTTAGCAACATTTGAGGGTTTTAGCTCAACTAAGGGTACCTGCAAATTAGGGATAGGGTGTAACATTTGCTAAAATGATCCAAGTTCCCCGCCTCGGGGCACTCGCCCGGATCACTAATGATCTAACAACTAAAACAAGAGTTAGAAAGCTACATATACAGGCACTGATTTGGCTATATGCTTTCACATACAATGATAACTTAAAAATTTACAACGTGGTAGATCGAACATTTGCAAAGCTGGCAGAGACTTCTGAGGGGTCGGCATCAAAACAACTTCAAAGTAACTCTTATACTTGCTCAAATTGAACCTAAGAAAAAGGGAAATAATAAAGGGATGAGCAACTACACGCTCAGTGAGAATTTCCCTACCCCTTAAAACCCAAAATAGTTGCAGGCAGTAATACTAATAATAGCCACATGTCACGCATTCATACTTTGCTATCACATTAGGCAATCATAATCCCTAAGGAAAGATCACCCCCATTAAATCTTCATTCTAACCACTCAACTCAATTCTAGGCCCTCAACGACCAGACTTCCCTAGTAGAAGGCATTCAGGCACATAAACAAGTAGCGAACAAGGATTGAATATAAAGGCCTTCAAACTCACTTTTGAAAACATAGTGACTCTCGATAAATACCAAGAATGGTTTATAATCCACACAAACTCCTTTAAAGCTTATAATTCTTTCTGAAAGCTCTCGAAACATCTAAACTGGTAAGAAAGATTTGGCAAGAAACATTCTTTCTTCGAATATACACATTGAAAAGCTTGAATGTACGATGCATTACTAGAATGTAACTATACTTCATTTGCAATTTCATTTAAACCATATTCAGAACACATTCATAGAATATATGCAGGTTACGTACATTTGAAAGCTTTCTTCTTTTCTTCAAAGCGTTTTACTTGGCCTCTTGAGGCTCGTATCCCTTTCAAAGAACTTTTTTTCTTTTCTGAACTACTTAGAATGGCGAAAAGTCAAATCTCCTTTTTATCCGAAACTTACTGATAACATAAAAACATCTTATTGTGCTAGTTAGGGCAGGTCAACACCGCCCTTAAGTAAGATCGTCACTCTTAATCGACGTTATCCCCGGGGTATAAGTACTTAACTTTTGGCCAAAACGCATCGTAGTAGAGTAGCTCTAACCTTGATACTATCCTCTGTGGGGCAATAACTCGTAGCAGGATAATCATATCTTGAGTCCAGTGCCTCTCAAAGTTTTCTTACATGTCACACATTAAGGAACAACTCACACCAAGATAATCATATCTTGAGTCCAGCTCTCGGGAACAGCTCATGCCATCTTTGCGTCCAGCTCCCAACATTACCTTAGGGGGAAACAGTTCACGCCATCTTTGCGTCCAATTCCCACCCTCAAGGTCTGGCCACTTGCCTAGCACTTTCTTAGCCCTTAGAATCGCATTGCATTTCTCTTCTTCAGATGCTCACTTTGCTGAAATCTTACTTTTAAACAAAACAACCATAACCTTTCGAAATGTTTATAGTTCATTCGTTTTTGGCTTAAAAACTTCTTATGAGGGAAATAAGTTTGCTAACACGTAAATCAACTTCGTAAATATCTTAAAAGCTTCTTATAAATGTAAAATGTTTACGAAATCGTAAAACGACTTAGTTTCTAACTTAAATGCTTCGTATAAACGTAATAAGGTTGCTAAATCATAAAATGACTTCGTTTCTAACTTAAAAGTTTCGTATAAATGTAATAAGGTTGCTAAATCATAAAACGACTTCGTTTTCAACTTAGAAGCTTTGTATAAACCTAATAAGGTTGTTAAATCATAAAACGACTTCGTTTTCAACTTCAAAGCTTCGCATAAACGTGTTAAGTTTGCTAAATTGTAAAACGACTTCGTTTTCAACTTGAAAGCTACATATAAATGTAGTAGGGTTGCTAAATAGTAAAGCAACTTCGTTTTCAACTTATAAGCTACATATAAAGGTAATAGGGTTGCTAAATCGTAAAACAACTTCGTTTTCAATTTATAAACTTCGTATAAACGTATTTAGTTTGCTAAATCATAAAACAACTTTACTTTTAACTTAAAAGTTTCTTATAAATGTAATACGTTTACTAACTCGTAGGTCGAAATTCGTTTGAGATATAACGTGCTTAGTTAATGTTTGATTCAAACTCAGTTCGAAATCGAAACCCATTTAAGACTTAAATACTTAGTTAGCAATGAATGCAAGCTAGATTCGTTTGAAAATTCCTTTTTAACTGAAAGAGAGGTGCTTAAGCGAATTAAGACCTTCGATCGCTTTCAAGCTCATTATGATTCAAAACTTAACTCAAAATACTTAGTTAGCATGTAACTATAATTAGATTCGTAATAAAAACTTCAGTTGTCATTCTATAGCTCATTTCAGTTCCTTTTAAAACTCAAGATGGGTGTATAAATGAACTAATGGCTTAAAATGTTCCCAAACTTGCTACTATTCAAAAACTTAAAGTACTTGGTTTGTTTATAAGGCAATTTAAGGTTTCTTTTTTTATTTTCATCACAAATGCTTCTTAAAGTCATTATGGAATTACTAACTCTTTAATCGAAACTCAATAGGGACTTAAGTAAGCAAATAACATGCAAATAAGCTAAGCTTCATATTTAGCACCTTAAGGTGCTCTTTTTCGGGTCGTTTAAATTCTTTTAAACACAAGGAGGGGTCACACCCAAACCAATGCCTTAAAACCTTTTTCGAACTCACTTTTAGTTTGCTTTTGAACTTCCTAAGCCTATCGACTATGCAGTCAAGTCACTAACTGAGCAGTTCGACGGTTTAGGACCTTTTTACACTTCAGACGTCCTAACACGTGAATAAACAACTGACAAACATAAAAGTATTTTTAAACGTGTAAAACAAACTTTCTAAATGACCTTTTCTTTTTAAAGACGTCTAAAGTTTCAAAAATTAATCACATAACATCACGTAGCATATCAAGAGAAAAGGGGTTCACACATAGCACATTCATACGCTTCATATCACAACTCATTAAGCCACACATAGCCTCGCAATCCACACAATTGCAGCTATTCACAACCCTATCTCCCTCCTCACATGGCACTGACCACAAGAACCTCAAACCACTCAATAGTTCCACCTCGTGCCATCTAACTTCCAACTTTGTTTAATATTGTCATAAACAAACTAATAATTCACCAAAACCATCATATATAAGCATAGCATTCTTATCAATAGCCCAATATATAAATTAAACACAACTGTATTGATTTAGCGATAGCTTCTAAACCGAAACCAACATGCTTCACTAATGCCTTAATTCGCTCGATTAGCATTTTTAAACTTTAAAACATGATTCAGGGCTAATAAACTAATGAAGTGATAATACTAAGGTGATAATCTAATTATTATTAACTCAGCGAACCTCCAAACTGTTTAGCCATTAATAATCTAACAGCAATTTCAACATGCGATTAACCCATAATTAACATCATGTTAGTAATTTCCTCAATTTCAATTCTAGGTTTACCCAAACTAATTTCTAACCTCAATTAACATGTGCTAACTAATTTAGTTAAAATCGTTGAAATTAGTAGTAATTTAGGAGGAAAGGAGGCCTCACCTTGAACCCAAGTTAGAGGCTCAATTCACGGTTGTGGGCTCGACTTTAGGGGCTCAAATGACTCCATTTCTTCCACTTGCTTACCCACACTCGAACACAACCACATCGTGCCCAAATTTCCAAAAACTCGAACCCTAAAACAAACCCAAACTCACTTACTGATTGAGATTGAATTGGGTGTTTGAAAACAGCGAATTTTACCTTCAATTATAGAGATTTTGAAACAAATAAACACTGAATTGCATGGCTAGCTTTTACAAGTGTTGGGATTCCGAATTCGTGCTCCAAACCCATCGAAAAAACATGGTGGGTTCACTGGATTTCACCCAAATTTCGCACCAAACGGAAGTTAGCTCGTGGGGGAGGCCGAAGGGGATGAATTTGCGGTTGTTGTGGGGCGAAAATCTACTGGCTTGAGCTTGGAAGTGTCGTTATTGGGGGAGGAGAGGAAGGGGAAGAAGACAGGTAGCAGAGTGAAAGGAGAGAGAGTGTCGATGGGGTCGCGGCAGGTGGAGAAGGAAGGAAGGGCACGTGCGAATTTACAAGTTTGCCCCTCCCAACTCTCTTTCATCAATTTTGGTCCAAGCTGTTCAAGAATTGGTGTCGCCAGCCTAATTCGCATCCCAAACTCTAAATTCAATAATCGATAACCCGACCATTCATCGATTATTCATTCCTAAGTATATCTAGGCTCGATTTAATAATTATCGAGCTGCTTCTAAGGTTGACAACCTAATCGTATTCAAGTTTCTAATCGACTTAGAATTCGTTAATAACCGTTAATAACGCTCATTAAAAATCATCGAAAGATTTTTAAAACTAATAGTAATATTAATAATAATAATAACAATGACAATAACATCCTTTTTAGTAAAGTAATGCTCACATAGGCACTTAGAAAACAATTTTAGCTCATATCGCTAATAAAATACAGTTTTTATAACGTAAAAAGAGCGTCACCACCAATTTAACGAAAAGTGGAATACATAGGTATTACACTTAGGCTTAGGATTAGGGTTGTTTGTATCACAATAGTCTAACACTGAAATCATCACCATATAAACCTATTGTTGCTACACGGCTTGCCCTTTCTTTTTATGTGATGTCTTAACTAAGTTATGCTCAAGTTCTTAGGAAGATTCTTTCAAGGTGTCCATAATCCATCCTACAGAGTCATTATATGTCGTACATTCCATCTAGATGTTGTCGATGGAGAGTCTTGCTCTCTTAGATTTCAAGAGTGGTCTTTATGTAATCATATTATACATTGATGGCAGGTCCATTACCACAAATGCAACAATTAATTACTCGATCTTTCCCTTTTGTGTTGCCATCCTAGTAGGTAACTTAATGACCCCTTTAAGGTAGGTAGCATATGTTATGAATCATATAATAGGATATAAGGAGGATTGGATCCTTATCCTACAATCTAACCATAATAAAGAAATCATTAAACTTGACATCAATAGAGTTGCCAGTGCCTACCAGCACTCAATTAATCTCATAGTTTGCTATTGTTAACTTGACCACCAAAAGGTCATTATAAGATGATTAAAGGGTGTAATTGTTCAGCTTAGGTTGTGAAGTCCCCGTTGCCTAATTTACACCAAAGAGTTCTTGATCCTAGGCTATCAAATGATTGTTCATGGCCTTATCTCATAATCCATCCAGGGAAAGTCTTGCGAAGATTGCTTGTATCATGCCTTGGGATGTCCTTCCTAAATACCACCTTCTTCTTTTAATTCCTTCGTTGGAAACTTCTTCTTCCTTTGTAGCTTGTTCTTTAGAAACTAGTCCAACTCCTTTTCCCAATTAATTTTTTTTTTTTGCTTGATCTTTGCTTAAGGGATTTTGCTTTATCTATTAGTACGCTACCTACTATCTCCTTACAAATCTTAATTCTGTAGGTGTTGAAGAGGGATTTTATCTTGACGATTTGTAGTTCTTTTTTATATGAATTTGTTTTCTAAAGCTCTATCCATTCCCGGGACATTTCTTTTTAAAATCTTTACCCTCTAATCACATTTCCACTAGAGTATACCCTCAGTCTCTTCAAAGCTTATGTAAGAGTAACTAGGGTTTTCCTTGCCACCTTTACTTTGAGTTTGTAGTGTATGATTTCATTTACTAGCTTCAAACCTGAAACAGAGAGTGTTACCTTGTTAATTCTTTTTGATGAAGTCAATAAAGATCTCTCTATCTCTCTAAACCACCTTGATTAGGTTCATAAAAGATTTCGGGGTTTTCTTACACTATACAAAGCGGCTTAAAAATCTACCGAGTAGGTCCTCTAAGGACATGATAGATCCAGGGATAACTTGTTAAATCAAGTACTACCCCATTGAAAGTGGATAGGAAATATGTCCATACTACAACCTCTATAGGAGAATGGCTATAGGTATATTTTAATAAGATATGCATTTGTATGCTTTTCTAAGTCAGTAATCCCCTGACAAATACCTATCTTAGGCACCTTAACGATCTCGTAGAGCTCAACATTTCAAATGTCAAGATCAAATAGTACCCTTTTTTAAGGATGATTTATTATTAGGGTATATTGATTATTCACTTCCCAAAAGCTATACCTATGTATGTCGCCTGCTTGATATTATTTTAACAAAGCTAGAACTTTGTTGTTGTGAGTCTTCTTCATATTCCCCCTCTCAAGTTCTTTGGCAGACAACCTAAAAAGGGATTAAACATCCTCAACATAGGACTCTTTTACCTAGGAAACAATCAGCTACTCCATGCACTGTAGGAATTCGAGGGCTGTCTTGAATAATCACTAGTCTAGAAATAGAAGACATTTATGCACCAAAAGCACTAAAACTATACTACTTGGAGAAACCCATTATTCGCTTTTACTTGTTTTAGTGAGTGAAGAGAGCTTAAGTCATAAGGCTCGAGAATATTAAGGTGAGTTTTGCTTAAGTTTTGGTCTAACCATCAAAAAGATTGTTGAAGGAAGCCTTAAGAGAGTCAAAGGAAGAAGCTCTAGTGCAAGTTAAAGTGCTAGAGCTCTAGGAACAATATGGAAAATCGTTCCTAATTACTCAAAATTTAAAGAACAACTGTCCAAAATTCAACACTAGCCATCAGTACGAAATAGCTTGATGTTGGGGATCTTAAAGGCCAGCTGGCTCTACTGGGCCCTAATTCATGTCATTGATAAGCATCTCCAAGGCTAAACAGATTTGCCTTCCTTTTTCTACCAGCCACTATATTTTAAGATTCTAACTTCTAAATCAAGTTACAACAATATTGTTTCATATATTGTAAAAATCTTTTGTTTCTTTTTTTCAGAGGCTAATTTGATTTTCCCTTTTAAATAAATTTCTTTTAAATTTTTGCACAAAAAACAAGGGGGTGTGTAAACCTCCTATGTTCCCCTAATGTTTTAAGTTTTTTCTTGAAAATTTATAATTTTCTAGACTCTCTTGATAGTCCACTCAATCTTACACCTAGTAGTAATGCTCCAACATTGAGCATAGTTCAACTGATGTATTTAAAAAAAGAAAGGAATAAATCAAAGTCATAAGAAGAAGAAATTTATGAATGACCCTGAGTTGGTTCTAATAAAGTGCTCAAAAATGAAAAAATAATTTGAGAACACATACTATCCAAATAAACATCGCTTAGATAAAGAAAAATATCCAAAGTGTCCAAATGAAAGAGATCGATGAGAAATGAAGGGCATTGCCTTTATAACCGCCACTCCTTTCCTCATGAAGCTTTTCCACAATTTGTATCCTAGGAAGTGGAGGAAAATTGTAGTTAGGGACTAACAAGCCGGGTCAATTGAGTGATATGGAGGTTGACACCTAAACTTGTGTTGCAAAAGAGCCCTCTCCACTTGGCATCCCTAAAGGAAAAACACCTAGTCCTAATGGAGGACATAGCCTTGATTGCGAATCGATAAAAGGAATATGACCTTGTTATAATCCAACATGATGTGTAGGGACCACGCATAAGGACAACAACACATTAGGGGACGCCCTCAGGGCTCAGAACAGGGGCTCATCACGATAGCTTATTGTGGAGAGTTAGGAGGAGCTTGTGCTTGGAGGGTAGGAGGAGATTGTCAATGATACTGATGAGAAGCTCCTTGTTATATATATCAAATTAAAAAATTTGAACATGTTCACAAAGAAACAACAAAGGTAGCAAAGCAAGGTAATTCTGCCAAGGGCATATCTTCTCCCTGGGAACATGGTTGAGTTACAATTATCTTACTTTTGCTATGAATTATGGCCTTATGTCTAGCCACCACTACGATCATGGGTATGTTCTCCTCCTGATTAAACTTACAAAAGAACAAGTAACAATGAATCAAAGAAAGATCCGATGATGAAAAAAAAATTTCATTAAAATGAAAATAAATACATGGCTTGCTAATTAAGAGGAATCTTCTGTATCTAAGGATCCCTTATCTCTTCAATCCTCTCATATTACTGCACTCTGAAGGCATTAGTTTATCTCACCTCAAGACCTATCATTGGGACACCCTCTGAATACTACAAAATACCAAGTCAACAAATTCAAAAACAATAGATGAAATGTACAATCGAAAAGAAATAAGAGGCATGTTGGGGCTTACATTTGAAGCAATAGGTGGCATTGGGCTTTCATGAACAATCTTGTTGTAATCCTCTTCGTTGAAGTGATAGACACCATCTTCCCCAACTAAGCACTCAATAACTCAATCTAAGGGGGTGAATATTGTCCATGGATGAGAAGGTTTTGGCCTTTGAGGTGCAACTTATCTCGGGGATCACTTAGTGGTTCAGCCGCTTAGCTGTGATCAACCTGAAAAAACCCCCCACAATAGCCTTCTCGCGTGATAGGCTTGAGCCTTCTTGATGGAAGCAAGGATGCCTCTTGCATCGATCTATGGATATCAAATCACCTAAAGCCAAATAGCGATGAGCACTTTAACATATCAAGGTGAATAAGAACAAATCAATGTAAGGTGCTCACATCCTTGATGGGTTGCCATTCAAGGCCACTCGAAAATAGTTTATATCCTTAAGGTAAAGGGTTTTACTCTTAATTAGCAAGCCAGGTATATCCACACATAAAGGGAACTTTTGTGCTTGGCGAAATCTTAGGGATATGTTTAAAAATCAAGGATGCATGAAAATAAAGAACAAACTTAGAAAAGCAAATCATTTAAATGCACAAAAGTAAACAAAGCAAAAAGAAGAAAAAAGGATATTAAGGAAGGTAACCAAAAAAAAAAAAAAAACCCAAGGGTTATTCTCTAAAATCCTCCTAAAGTCACTACATGTAGGTTCACCCTATCCCGTCTATAAGTAGCTCTCACATACTTAGGAAAGGTTGCAAAAGTTATTGTGCCCTAGTCCAGATTGCCCTCATGCTCCCCAAGTTTGCCATCTAATGTCAATTTCATCGGTTACCTTTATCAGTAAAGACAATTCAACTGAGAAAGTATCCCATGAAGAGGTGGAAGTGTTTCTTACGAGATATGCCATCAAGTAAGACCTCCAATACCTCGTTGATCAAGGACTACTGAATAGAATTTTATTCCTCTAAACTAGTACTCAAACTGCTTAATGTGCCTCTACCTATTTAGTTGAATTTCATATTATCTTTCAATGGATTTAACCAAAGGGACCCCAATCAGTATGCAAAATTCTACAACAAAGATCATGATGTCTCTTAAAGGAAAATAGAAGGCACAAGTAGTGTCAAAAACCTTTCCATTAGACCCTAAGGAGGCGATGATTATTCATCTATAAAGCCCTTCAAGCCTTGATCAAAAGGTTGAAGTCAGAGCATTTTATTATAGCCCTAGCAGCATTAGGAAGCCTCTCACGGATATGCTCAATGTCCTTCAGGTTTCCACAATCTTTCACAAACTGCTCATTCTACAAAGAAAGAGCATCTTAAAGCACAGGTCGTCAGATCAAATACAAAGAAAATTTGGGAATTATCAAGAGCATTATCTATGAATAGGACCTGCCACTCCCCACCCAGTGATAGTCAGGAATGACTAGTGATAATTTTCTACAGATAACATGTTCGAAGTATCAATCCAATCATTAGGGGTCTAAGATCTCACTCCATATTAGTCATCCAGCAACATATTGTCATCATAGCTATGAGAAGGGCAGGATTGCTTATCGACCACAGTTTACATAAAAGTAGCTAAAATAACTTAAAACAAACCATAAGGGTCATGTGTAGATCCCTTACGACATGCGAATACCTAATAATAGAAGGAAGAAATTCAGCAACATTTTTTAGGAACTCAGTAGAATCTCAAACTGAAATTTGCCCCAAAAAACAATGAGAAAACCAAGTTCCAATTTCACACGTACTAGTTCTTTACACTTTAAATCATCCTAAATGCAAAAGTTTTCCCATCAAATTCCTTGAAATAGAGAGGCACATAGCCAAGCCATTGAAACAATTAAATCTTTAAATGAGTGTGACATTCAAAATTTCAACTCCAAATACCAAGATTCCAATAAATAACACAAAAATAAGCAAGAATAGAGCAATCACCTCTTGAATTGATGCAACCACAGTGTTCTAAGGTGATAGGGAGTCAAAAAGTACAACAAAAATTATAAGGGCAGTCTCGGTAGGCTATTTATGGTCTGAGGAACTTAGTAGTAGGCGGCAAATAGTATTGGATGCCAATAAAGGGTAAAACATGCCACTAGTGGCTAGCAGTATCCCAAGTCATGCCATCACTTTAGTAGACCACACAGTAGTACTCAATTCATGCTGCTTGGGTTCAAATTCAAATGATTTGCTTGTCTAGGCATCAGTAACATTCATCGTTGTGTGAAACTCGATGGTAAGCACTGTTTAGCTTCTTGTTGCTACCCTAAAGCGTGTTTTAAACTAGGTATTAGGCCATCAAGCATCAAATTTTTAAATAGGTGTGATGCCTTCAAGGCCTAGATTTTTAAAACCTTTTTCTTCTCAACAGAACTTCATCTCTTGGGTGAAATTTTGACCTTGAATATTTCAAATCATCTGTTCTAAATAGGATTTCAACTTCTAGGGAAAAGGGATAAACTCCAAATGCTTTAAATGATTTTTTTAATGGCATATGAACTATTGGGGGGAGATGTAAAATCCAAGCCTTTTTTTAGTTTCTATATGGCAAGAGGGTCAGATCCCCTGTATTTTGGTCTCTAAAAAACTTTTGTGTTTCATTTTCAAATTGAGGGGATAGAGCCCTTACATTTTGCTTTCCAAAAATCTTTTTTACTTTGTACGGTGGAGAAGGACAAAATGCTTACATTTTGATTTCCAAAACTTTCTTGTGTTTGGCTTTCAAAATTGAGAAGGATAGAGCCTTGACATGTTTTGTTTTGAATAAAAAACTTAAGTTTCCAAAATCAAGAGGGATACAGCCCTTATGTTTTGATTTCTAAAAATCTAGTGTGGTGGTTTTCAAAATTGCAAATGACATGGCCCTTATATTTTGATTTCTGAAAATATTTTTTTAGTTTACAAAATTGAGAGGGACAGAGCCCTCATATTTTGATTCCTCAATGTTTTTTGATTGGTTTTTAAATTTAGAGGCATAGAGCCCTTATATTTTGCTTTTTGAACTTGATAAGCTTTCAAAACTAAGAGGGATACAGTCAATATATTTTACTTTCTAAAAATTTCTCATGTTTGGTTTTCAGAATAAAGAGGGCTCCCTTATATGTTGATTTGCAAAACGCTTTTCAAAATTTCCAAAATTTAGAGGGATGGAGCCCTTATATGTTAGTTCATAAAAATTGTTCTTGTTTGGTTCTCATAATTGAGAAGGCAAAGCCCTTATATATTGATTTTCAAAAATCTATTTCTAGTTTCCGAAATAGAAAGGGACAAAGCCCGTATATTTTAGTTTCTAAAGCTTATTATACTTGATTTCCAAAATGGAGTGGGAAAAGGCCCTTATATTTCAATTTCCAAATTTTTGCTCATAAGAAATGGGCAGAGCCCTTACACTTCTAAAGATTATTTTCTGCCAGCAAACCTTGCCTCAATTGGATCTTAACTCCTGGTGTGGGATTTCAAATACAGTAGCAAGGTATAGTCCCATAATATTTCAAAGTATTTCCAACCCTTTTCTCAAAAGAACTTGAGCTCTTGTACGAGGCCTCAGATCCCAGAAGGATTCTTGTATTCACTATTGCATTCGCATTCATCCTACATGACATCGCGTACTTCACCCTCTGCCATAGGAGACTCGCCCGTAGTGTGGGCTTATGTGAGCACTAAATTGGTGTCTCGAGATTATAGACTGACCATATTCTTATATGTCATACGCATTGTTACCCAGGGATAACATTTGCCTAGCCCACTAAGGGTGAAGCAACATTATGCTTGAATTTGCAACATCTGGTTCCTATATAAAAAAATTTGTAATGACAAAAATTCCTAAAAAGTTTTGAAAAGCATCTAGAGACTTAAAAAATTTAAAAAGAATTTAAGAAAAGTTAAAACCTTAGTGTTTGCTTGATTGCTAGCATGGAGGCTAGAACCTATGACCTTGAGCATAAGTTAGGTAGTAGCTAGTAGGGTGAAGCATTACTTCCAATGTAACTTTCATGAACTATTATCTTAAAACAGTACGATAGAACTGGTAGCATGATGTAAGAAGCTGCTGGATGCCAGTGCAAGTAGTTCAGTCCCAACATCGGTCGTTGTGTCCTGTCTTTCCCCCTACTTCATAAATCCCATGTGATTTTGTTTTTTGATTGCTGCAATCAAGCTAATTATCAAATTTTCGGGATAATTAATGGAAAACAAGCATTTCTTCTCTATTTTATGAAAAGTTGATTTGGTTTTGATTGTTGATTTTGTAGCTTGTTTAAGGTTACCTTGTTAGCACCATAAATAGAGGTCTTCACCTCTCATTTTAGGAGAACATGATCTTTCACTTAGGCAAAACTCTCTCTTTCTCCCTATGATCCAGACTAGGATTGCTTGACCCTAAGGGTATTAGCCAAGGATTAGGTCCCGAAATGATGGTATGATCGATGGCAGGGACTTCAATTTGCCTATCAACATCACCCATTCAATAATGACCTCCACTATGGTTAAACAAAAGAATATTGAAATCCGAATAATTTCATGCGAAGTCAAGTTCCATGCTTATTTGCCTTATTTAAAGATTAAGCATCAAAGGCATGATCTTTATGCATGATCTCTTATATTTAGTCATATTCATGATACTTGTAGCAAAAAGAAAAATATAAAAGCAATAAAATTCGTTGACCACTTGGATTAAATGTATAATTTACATATGATACAAAGACAAGAATTCAACTAAGAATAACATCATGACCAAGGAAAGCAATTAGATAATCCGATTATTGTCTTGTTTATGAACCCATGGCACCTACCTCAATCTAGGTCCAGCACAAACAAAATCCCTTTGATCCAACATTGGATTTATATAAAATGAAGACTAGTCTAAAACCACTTTGAGAAATTACTGATTATGGAGAAAGAGATCAATTAGAGAGGAGTTTTCTAGAGAAAAGGTCTATTCTCCTAGAAAAATATTGCTAAAGCAAGATCAATCTGTCTCACAAAGAAAAAAAAGAAGGCGAGAGGAAGGCTGGTTAGTCTATCAAAGATAAGATGAGTTATATGTGTGTATGTCCCTTAAGGGAGCAGGGCAGGCTCCTTTTATACTAATATGGGGTGAATAGCCCGTACTGGGTTTGTAGATTTAGCAGAAATTTATTCAATAAAGTAGTGAGGGAAAAGACTCTGTAGATCTTCCTAACTTCCTCAGTCTGTCTGAGAAATAGAAGGGCGAGCGACCTGTCCTTCGCATCGTACCACTGTTGGTTGGTCCATTTTAACGCCATTGGGTCCGGGCAATAGGCAAAACTATACCTCCTTAACTATTTTCTACAACAGATCAGGGCTAATGGCCTACTGTTGAACCTGGGCGTGCCCCAAGTTAAATGTTTTGACTTTAGTGTTGTACCTCAAGAATCGTAAAACAAACTGCAAAGGTACAGCCGCAGTTGTAGCACCATACGAGTTGTCTACAGAGATGGGTAGAATTTAGTTACTGGCATTAAACTACTAAACTAAAGTAAACTAAACAACCTAACTAAAAGGCAAAGATTCTCATAAAAATCTAACCTAAAAATAGGGCAAGAAAAAGAACCATTGTAATTAAAAGGGGAAGAAAGAGATTATATTAGTACCAAACAGAGAAGATTGTGAACCATAATTATTAAAGAAAATCAGTACAGAAAATTTCAAACCTTGAATGAGTAAATCGTCAAGACACTCAAATATGCGCCATGGACCCAAAGGAGTAGTAAAAATTGAAACTTTGGATGATACAACTTTTACAAGATAAAAATTGAACTAAAGATGAAACTGCAAAGCTTAAATAACTAAAGGTAAACACTTGAATTGAAATTAGAACTAAAAAAACTAAACTAAAACTGGAACTAGAAAATTAAAACAACAACAAGAAATTGCAATAAACACAACTCGAAGAATTCCATAAATCTTAATAATCTCTCAAACTCTAAAAACTAATACTAGAAGAGAGCGGGAGAGAAATTAATGATCTACAAAATATCCCCAAGTCCCTATTTATACTAATATCAAGCTCCCCATACTTTTTTAATTACATTAGACTTCTAATTTTCAAGTAATTTTTTACTTTCATGATTATACTTTCATGATTACAATAGATCTTCCTTATTTCTTTAATTTTTCCCACTAGGTTTCTTAATTTGCTTGACATCATTATGTTGTCCATAGATGCCCACCACATGATGTTTTCACTTGCCAAATTTTTTAGAATTGTTGTCTCACTCGTCTGACATCTTGTATAATCAAGTGATTAATTTGCAAATACTAGCAACCAATGCTTACAAAGGCACCTGGCTGTGCTGTATGAACTGCTGGGCTAATAGCAAGATAAGGCTGGCCACATGGCTAGAAGTGGGCCGACCTGCAACATTTTTTTCCTGATTCACCCACTTTTTAGGCAAGGCTTAGGAGAACAAGGAAGCCAAGTTAGGCGAACATATTGGGCACGTGTGATTAGTGGGCTGCTGTGTATGACTTGGTGTTGTTGGCGTGTCAGACATTACTGGTGGGTTTGATAAAACAGAGTGGGTGGGTAGACCTGACAAAACTGACCCGAGATCCGAAACCTAAACTGAACGACCCGGATCTATACCCAAACTAGCACTCGAAATGGAATAATTGATTTGGACCCGATCACTCGAAGTAAACTGATCCAGAACCAAACGAAACCCGAATTGTAGCATGACCTGAAATGACCCACACCCGAAAATGAGCCGACCCAACTCAAACCCGATCCGTAGTGACTAGACCTGAAGTAAACCGAAAATGGATAACCCGAACCCGAACTGAACTGTATCCAATTTAACATCGATATGATTTTAATCCGACCAAATTTTACCCGAACAAGTAGTAACTTCGTTGTTGTGTTTTAGTCTTTTCTCTTTTGGGAGAAATGTTTTGCATTTTTCAAACTTAATTAGTTGAGTTTAGGTGGGGAAAGAAAAACAATGTAAGAGAGAATTTTTACAAATGAAATGAATTGAAACTTAAGAGGAAAAAATAAAATAGTTGATAGTTTTAAGTTTTTAATATGATATACATGTAGTAAAAATATAAGAGAAAAAATATTTTGTCATAACTGGAATTAAGAAAAGATAAGTATAATTAATAATTTATTAAACTTATTAGGATCTCGCAATCCCATTTTACTATTCTATTCACTTAATGACTTAATGCAATGCACGCTATGATTATAAATTTATAATATCATTATGTAACTTCTATCGAAAATTCCGTACTACTGATCTACGATTCTAAATCATCTTCATTAACATGTTTAATTTTACAAAATCATATTCAAGAATGTATCGTTGCATATGATCTCATAACAATGTGACTCATTTGAATTTTAGACAATTAAATTCCAAGTCTCGAGTTTTGATAACGAGCATTCACAATCACATAAATGTAATGCTAATTAACACATACTCATCTATTGCCGTTGCTTTTTAGTTTTGACTCATTGAGCAAATGCAGATCAAGTTATTAATCTCACTAAGACAAATCTTTGAATCTTGATGCATGATCACTTAACGAGCTATCAAAGGACATTGATTCGATTACTAAAAATATCGACTTGAACCAACCTGTTTCTATTTACCAACTCCAAATATGACAAACGTGAAGTTACAAACCAACACCGGGATCTAAATAAAAATTTTGTCATTTTCTTTCTGTTTTTTTTTTCATTTTTAACGGTATATTTTGGTATTGGGGCTCACAAATGAGACCATTGACAAATAATTTGTGTTAGGTAAGTTCACTTATTTTTTCATCGCATGAACTCAATTGAAATGATTAAAAGTTGACTTAACGACACATAATCCTTTGAATAATTGTACAGAGCATTTGATATAGGGTTAGAGATGAGTTGTATATTCGTATTTGTAATTTACTAACTTTCGCAGTAAGTTTAGAACTAACCCCATATATACACACACACACACACACACACACACACACACACACATATATATATATACACATATATACATATACATACATACATACATACATACATACATATATATATATATATATATATATATATATATATATATATATATATATATATATATATATATAATCAATTAATCATCAACATTGGATTAAAGAGAAATCTTGAATAAATAGGTTTGTCTAGTTAAACGGTTTTCCTCTTTTAAATACAATTTAACAGTAAAGAGCTAAAGATGGCTACATTGAAAATATACAATGATTCAAAATTAACTCAACTTGATTTATACCCGATTCGATTTACACCTGAGTCGATATTGACCTAAACATTGAACTGAATCCCACCGGACCCAAATTACACTGGACCCATACTCGATTCGAACCATGCTACTGTAGACAATCCGAAACAGTCTCGATCCAAATTCCACTCGAACCGAACCCGTACCTACCCAAGCATGGCACCTATAAGTGACCTGAACCCGAACTTCACTCCAAGCGAACCGAACCTGATCTGAACATGGTTGACCCAAACCCGAATTTCACCTGAACTGAACCCGAACCCGACACGAACGTAGTTGACCCGAAAGTGGCCCGAACTGAACTAAGATCCGGTCCGTACCTGACCCGAATGACCCATTTTCTTGGTCTATGAGTGGGCCTATGAAATGCTAAGCAAACCAGACTGTACTTGTAGTGCTGTCTTCACACTGGGGTGGACCGAATTGGATGTTGACTTGACATGCTGGGCCTTTTGGAGACAATAGTTTGTGTGTAGGCGCATAAAATGAAATCTTATTTTTAATTACTCAATGACAAAAATTTACCCCAACTTGTACACTTGGGCGCCCAATAGGATAATCTTTCAATTCGAGTCCAAAACGCTAATAGAGCCCAAATAGCCAAAGTAGGCCCAAATTGATAGTGTTTGGTGTCAAATTGCAATCCCCTCTAGGGATCATAGAATTGTTAAGTTCAGGTGCCAACATTCTTCATTCAATAAGCTTTCTAATGATATATTGTGCACCAAAATCTAATTAGCAATAGAAAAGATATAAGTTGAATATTTGGGCTTGTGCTGAAAATGATACCTGTTCACTATTCTGCTTACATGTTGTTACACACTTATCTAAAAATTATAAAATTAGTTTTATTAGAAACTCGACTCAGAAAGCTTTCAAGGAAAAAGAATCACTCAAACAAATTCAGCCGTGAAAGTTATGGTCAAAACAAATTGGGATGCTTATGGCCTAACGTAAGGACCGGGCCGGGTTACTGCTTGCAAGAACCCGGCCGGGTCCTCTGGCTTGAGACCTGGTTGTGCTCCCTCTGTCTAAGTTCTTTTCTATCCAAACGGGATTAATTAACTAGAATTTTAGGTTGATTAGTTTATTAAGACTAATTAGTCAGAATCTTAACTGAATTGGTGTACCTGCTGAGATTAACCACAATAAGACTAGGATTAGATCTCTTTTCTCTAAACTGATTTGGAGAATCCCCTCAACCACTATAAATAGGGCGCTATCCCTAAGGGTTAGAGGCATCAACAAAATTGGCATCAAATTTCCAACAGTTAATTGGCATCCAAAATTAGCGTCAATCAATTGACATCAAAAAATTTTCGCCAACTAGAGAATTAAATCAAATTGGCTTCAAAACACATCAAACAATTAAAGAGAGGAGCGCATCGACATTTAGAAGAGAAATACTCCATATGTTGAAATTGGGTTAGGGATTCAAATCCTCACATTAGGGCATCTGTAGACCAGAATTCGGTGATGGAACTAGCCTAGGAACTCGACCGTGTTCTTAGATGAGTGTCATGCCTAGATTTTAGGTCAGGCTAAGCTGCTAGCAGAGACCAGGCCAAGGCCCGGTTCCTGATGCTCCTGTAACCTAGTTATGTTTCTGTTTTAAAAAGATATATGAAATTAAATAATTCAATCTGCTTCTAAAAAAATGAAGTGCCTAGCAGAGGAGTCCGACCGTTCATGGGGTATCGCACCCCTAGGGAGGTGGATGCTTACAAAGCACAAATGCTGGAAATCAGGCCTTCTATTGCTCGCCTTCCTCTATTTACCCATAAGATTGGGCCGATCCAAGCGAGCTAAATTGTGACTGTTACATAAATTTTCTTCCCTCTATTTCTTCTTTTTTTTAAACATACATCACAAATATTTCCTCAAATTGTGCACTTAATCATGTTGTCATATTCATTATTTCATCAAATTATTATTTTCTACAAAATCAAACAACAGCCAAATAAAACAAAAAAATAATCTCGATTATGGGTAAAAATTAAGTGATTAGGAGTACTTAAATTGACACTTTTGGTGCCTAAACAAATACCCTACACTATGATTTTGCTCGTCTTCAAGTAAAATAAAAGAAAAGAAAATCTACCTAAGACACCTAACTCACTTTTGTATGAATTATGGTTACACTTACCATGTGTAACAAGCCCTTTAAACTCCTAACTTCCCCCTAGTGGACAAGGTGGTCTCGTTAGGATTTGCAAATGATATATTCACAAAACCTTTGAGAAAAAATGAAAAAGAGAAAGAAAAATAGAAAATCTTTTTGAAAATTTTCAAATATACTCAAATATAAATAAAGGAAAACAATACACACTGGACCGATAAATCACCTCTGTAACCTAAGTATTGTATGATACAAGAGCACAATGTACATATCAAAACTCTTAATCCACAAGGATGACACCTATATACCAATTGTTCACCCCATGTACCATCAAAACAGTGAGTTCATCCTTGTGCGCCATGTGAAAGTGTATCATAACCCTAGGAGTTAAGCTTACCTAGGTTTGGTGAAATCCCACTTGAATACTTTATTGACTTATTGACTTGGGAAGCAAGCTTCCACAATAGCAATATTGCCTTAAAAGATAGCACCTAGTTGTAGATGCTTCAAAGGGATACTTGTTGTTCCCAATCTTGATAATTTTTTTTTTTATTTTGATGTTTTTGATATTTTCCTTTTTTTCACTTTCCTCATTTTTTTCACTCTTTTTTTTCTTTATTATTCCAATAAACAAAAGGAAAAAGCAAAAGAAAAGACAAGTGGAGGAATTAACCATGGAAGCATAAGACCCTAAGACAATGGTGATATACAAAGTAAGTAGTGGACTCAAAATAATAATAGAATGACAGGGTTGCAACTAGGATATAGAATAACACACTTTAGACTAAGGTCTATCACGCACACAATTTTTATATATAACTCAAAAAAAAAGCCGAAAGGGATCAAAGTCAATCAAGATAGTGGAACTCCCCAAAATCACACAAAAATGGAAAATCTTTTCAGTTTTTTGAAAATTTTACTTTTTTTGATCTTTTTCAAAAATTTTGAAGCCCTCTCGCCCTTTAACCAGAAGCGGTCGTTACTAATGACAGACAATGATGAGATATATTCCATCACATCACCATACTATCGCCCCCAAATCTGGATCCTCGGTTCAAGATCAAGGAATCAGGATGGTCACCACATTAAGGATTACTCGGGAGCCTTTCCAAAACCTTCTTGAAGTAAAATCAATTTGTCCATTCTGTTGTCCATATTGCTATGAAAAGTGATCTGGTTTGCAAGTTTTCTTTAAAACTCACCCACGACTTTATTAGTTGCAGTTTACTACTTTGTTTTTACTATAGCACATATTTCCTCTTTTTTACACTTTTGGAATTGAGTTTAGGGCTTCAGATCCTGATAGCAGGACATGTCTACACTAGAATTAAGGATGAAACTGGCCCAGGAACTCGGTCGAGTTCTTGGATTAGTAATGTGCCTATATTCTAGGTCAAACTGAGCTATTGACAAAGACCCGGCCAGGGAACCCGGTTAGATTTGTTGGTTAGGGCCAAGGGTTGGTTCCCCATGATCCTATAACATAGTTTTGTTTCTGTTATATATATATATATATATATATATATATATATATATATATATATATATATATATATATATATATATATATATATATATATATATATAATATATATATATATATATACATATATATATATATATATATATATATATATATATACATATATATATATAAAATAAAAAATTAAATTTGTTTTTAAAATAATAAAGTAACTAACAAATAAGTCCAACCATTTGTAGTGATCGCATCTCCTGGGAGGTGGATCCTTATAGTTGCAACTTCACTGGGGACATTCCTTTTTTAGGAGGGCTGAGATTCAAACTTCAATATGGAAAATTATCTTAATTCTACATGCATTAGGTGCACTGCATTATAGACGCTGCCTATCGCGGATTGTCAACGTCTCTAGGCCGAACTCTAATTATGCCTCTCAAAAAAGGAGTTGGGCACTTGGTGGGTCCATGTAGTCTTTCAACTAAGCATGCAGTTACTTCACTCACTCACGACGCACTTTCCCCCACTCCAGGATTCTGGAAAGCAATTGAAATATTTTAGTCTTTCTATACCGTACCTGAAACACTTGTAACATAGAACTCTTGTCTTGGTTGGAGCTCATGCGTATTATTAGAATGCAACGTGTCATTGTATGATTTAACCTCTTTAGCCCAAAGGATTATGCATTGAAACCCTGAGTCTTAGGAGAGCCTAGATTAGGGAAAATCGAGTCTAGAACCTAGATTGGAAATCAAAGCAGCTTTTTTACCAATTGAGTCCTAAAAGGACACTTGATCCACACATTGAAAAGGTTCTAATTCCAAGTCAAAGTGTCTATTGTGATAAAGAAATAAAGAGAACCCCGTCGAAATCCTTAAAAAAGATAGAAAAAACATGTGAATTAATAGCCTCTATCCAGGAGTGGAATTGAGTCGACTAAGCCCAGTAGAACTCGGCTAGGATCCATCAGCTATAGAGTTTGTTAGGCTACATGCATAAAGGTTCAGGAAAGAGTCAGAATAGAAAAGGGACACGTTTTGGGACTGGTTAGAGCCCGACTGAGATCCAATTCGGAGGTCAAGTCAAGTCCATGTCCCTTTAAGGTCTGCATTCACGGCATAAAGTGGTATTATGGGCTCTCAGTATTAGAATTAGGCCCATAAATCAACTTTGTTCATGTAGGCTCTTAGCACATTAGTTATAGGTACATGAGGATAAAAAATCATGTATCATTAGGCCTCACATAGTTCATGAGTCCATCTAGGCCCAAGGTACATAATATGGCCTATTACACCTTTAGAGCACTATTCCATTCTGGGTTGCATCCAATCGTGCATCATATTCATAACACATAACTCCAATTAAGACCTTGATATATTAGCCATGCATAAGTTCATGGTCCATGCATCATACGACCTAGATATAGGATCTCTATATGAATCCATCTAGATCCACCTTTGTGCTAAAACTAGCTCATTCTATGCAAATCAAACCATAGTCATACTTAGATCGGTATAGGCCTGTGATTCACCTAGGAAAGACTTGAGTCCGACTAAGGCCCATAAGTCAGCTCTTTAAGCCCAATGTAGGACTTAATCCAAGATAAAGCTTAATTTCATCCTAAAACCCCATATCTTAACCTCATTTATTCTCATCGCAGCGTAAACCTTTAGGTCCACCAAGTCATCATCTCATTGTTACCTAACCCCAACTTAGTAACCATTCCCGTCAACCTCATAGCCAACCCTGCTAGCTTTTCATTATCTAGTCCTTTATACCTCTACCTTATTACTTAGGACAAGGAAGACTAAGAACATATATGACCAAAGGTCACAAATTGGGGGAACTTCTGTCTTTAGAAGAGCCCAAGGGAAGTTCGCCAGTTGGGTGAAAGTCTAATACTTCACCAATCTCGATGGTAAGAGGTAATGAACTGGCTCAACTCATAAAGATGATGAAAAAGATGCAAACTAGGTTAGATAAAAGTGAGAAGAAGATAGAATTGACATCCACTACACTCCAAACCCCATCAAGAATGTCCCAAAAGAAAAAGGTAAGAAATCTTGCAGTAAAGGAGGGGAAGATGATAACAAGAAGGAAGAAGAAGGGGGAAAGAGCACCCTTCAAATCAATCTACAAGTAGATAGAATAGAACAACTACTTAAGGAATTAATAATTACTTTAATGACTATGTGCAATTCACTTCAATCCCCAAAGTTCACTGTACTAAACTTTATGTTCCATGGAACTGAAAATCCTTACCATTATGTGAGGCATTTTCTTAGTGCAATGAATTTAAAAGGAATTGACAAGGATATCTTCCATATCGTATTTCCTTGGACGTTCGTTAATGATGTGATGAGGTCATATAATGCTATGGACCTACGAAAGGTTATAAATTGTGATGATCTTTGTATGCGGTTCTTATGTCATTATTCATATAATGCGAACCTCCCAATCACACTCAGAGAAATAGATTGAAGTAAGCTAGAGGAAAAGGAAAGCTTTTCTGACTTTCTTGATCGACGGAAGGTAAAGGCTCCTCATATGGTGAACCAACCCTCACATGTGATCAAGGAAGGTTGTTTATTAGGAATATGCCGCTACATACAGGAAACATCTATGGTCCACGCCATTCAATAACTTTATGACGTTAAGGAATGTCATCATGCTTGCAGAAGAAGAGTATCCAGATAAGAGCACCCAAAACCAGTCCTATGCATAAGAATAGGCTGATACTTCTTTTTCCTTTTCAATCCTAAGTCTAGGTTTGACGTAACTTGATCATTAATAAAAGATCTTCTTCCATACAGTCCCTTTTGTAGATGCTTATGTCCTCTGATGAATCCAAGGTTAAAAAAAAAAAAGCAAAAAAAAGAGGGCCAGCATGAAAACCAGATGAGATGAGATAGCTAAAAGGAGAGGGACAGAAATAAAAAAGAGACTAAAGATTTCAATCCATCATCTTACATAAGAAAAAAAATCAAAAATTTCTTTCCAATAAGTCACGTAGCTTTAAGGACATGCCAAGAATATCAAACCCCCTTTCACAACCTACCTTAATACCTTTGTTGAATCTGATAAATACCCACTTGGAACCTATTTGAGCCTTCAAATAAGCCTATTTCTTTTATAACCGCATCTAATCTGGCCAGGGCGTAGCAGTGTCGTGGACAACATCAATATCAAAATCACAAAAAAAAAATGAAGAAGAAAAACAGAAAAATAGAAAAGTTCGGACCAAACGGTCAAGTCAAAGAGAAAAAACAAAAGAGAAACAAAGAGAACTTGAAAAGAAGAAGAAAGAGTTTGAAAACAAGAAGGATAAAGAAAGAAAGAAGTTGTTGATTCACACTAACTTCATCACCTATGCATACTTGAGGATTTCGTAAGGATTATTTGGGCCTTCATGCTAATTCCCTTTCTTTGGCACCCTAACCTAAGAGCCTACCTTAAAGTCCTCACGAAGTCATCCTTCCCTTATGCAGTAGAGAACAAAGAGTAGCTGAACTGAGAACCTGAAAAGGCGGACCAGCCAAAAGGAGATTGAAAATAAAGCCTCATTTTTTTTTACAACAAAGAAGCACTCTATTGACTACTCCCATCGAATTAGGCATGGGCAAAAATTTCACCCACTATACCACTGCTTCTCAATCATCACAGCCTTTAATCTCACCTCCATTGTAAAAATTTAGGACTCTTGGCCTTAACTACGATTATAAATTTGAGAGTGGACACTCACTTTGTTTTCTTAGCTTTCTAAAATGGGTACTCACCTATTATGCAAGATGGGGGACTCTTCTATATTTCCTTAGATAATTAGGGCTCCCTTCACGATAAACATTTCTCATAAAGGAGATAATTGTATTCTTTATATGAAGATAGTGGCTACTCTATGCAGCACTAGTACAAACATCTTTCTAATATGGGAAGGATCATATTTACTTTGCTGAACTGGGGGCTATTCTAACTAAAACTAGCAAAAACATCTTATGCTGTCACGATTATCACATATCTGGGGCTTCTGTTATAGTAAACTAAAATTATGGACTTCTTTAGAACATGAGCATCTTAATGCAAAATTAAAGGATACTCCCTCCTTAGAAGAAAGGTTCTCTATCCTGGGCAGCTTAAGACCCATGACTAAGCCTAACGTAGTAGTTGCTTAGCTTTTTACCTCTCATCGTAAGCCACAAAACATCACCATGCCTAACCCATTAATCTTTTGTGCCTTAATTAGGACTCATCCAATGGACCCCAAACTTAGTATGGGACGTACATGCATACGAGGTTAGGTCATCATATATCTGCATAGTTATCATAACCCTGTTTGCATAGTCAGCACAATCATGTCGGTCTAGTTGAATATGCATAGTCAAAATAGATGCACAGTCTAATCTAGGATAGAAATCGCATAAGCATCAGTACATAGGTCTTTAGCCCATTTACCAGATTGTCGTTGGCCTTAATTACTTGGGAACATTGATTGAAGAAGAGTGCAAGCAGCCTTCACGATTACCCTGTAGGAAGGGCACACAACCGTGGCAAGCCATGAATTTACATTAAAGATTCCTAGGACAGTGCCAACAACTACCATAGAGGACATCAATACTTTGACCCTCACCTTAATCAAGAATAGTCAAAGTGGGGTCTCCATCATTCAAGAAGACTTTACGTAAGCATCCTTATGAAAAGGACGTTAACCCAGCTTCAGTTTATCAGGTAACAAAGTCCAAGAAGACCTAGCTACACAAGGCACTTTATCCTTTTTATCTTAATATAAAAGGACACCTCAATGTCTAGGACAATTTAGGGTTGAGCAATCTCCCATTAGGAGGAGCTAACTTCAACGCTCGAGTAGCAAAAATGTCAAACTTAAAGATGCCACATCTTAATATCTTATGCCACAAGGCCTTCAAGGATCAATCTTCATGTACAAACGGTAACAAGTTCACAGGGACCTAGCTACAAGTTTTTAGGCTCACACACCAACAAGTTCATAAGGACCTGACTACAGGGCTTGTGGCTCAAAGGCCAATAAGTTCACAGGAATTTGACTGCAGGTCTTCAGGCTCAGATGCCATCACGTTCTGAAGAATATGGGCATATATCTTTAGACATCCACACCACCAAGGCTCACCGCTACCTCCCTGCACAATCGGACAGCCATTGACTCCTGGCACAATGGGATATTTCAACATTACTGGTTCCCAATACAATGGGATATTTTGACACTGTTGGCTCCAAGTACAATGGGACAATCGCTAGTTCCCGACACAATGGCAGTTCACCATCAAAATCTACTAATCTGACAAGAGGATAAATTCACAAATTTGCTTGACCGGTAAAGAAGCCCTCTATCACAACGATGTGAAAACTTGCTTGACTGGCAAAGAGGTCTGTTACCATAGCAATAAAGAAATTTTCTAATCCGGCAAAAGAATAAATGCACAAATTTATTTGATCGAAAAAAAGGTTTGCTACTCCAGCGATATGGAAACTTACATGACTGGTAAGGATGTCCACCACTCCAGCGATATGAAAACCCATTAATCTGATCAAAGGATAAAATCATCACAAGTTTGCTAGACCGGAGAAAGGCCCGCTGCCCTGGCAATGAGAAAACCTGCTAATCCTACGAAAGGATAAAATTAAGTTTGCTAGACCAGCAAAAGGGCTACTGCTCTAGCAATAAGGAAAACCATTAATCTAATGAAAGCATAAAAATGAAGTCTCCAGATCGGCAAAAGGTTTACTACACCGGTAATAAGGAAACCCACTAATCCAGTGAAAGGATAAGTCCATCATAATATCCGCTGGTTTTCGGCGCAATGGCTCACTCTGACATCGCTGCTCCTAGCACAATGAGACAATCACTGGCTCCCGGCATGTGGGACATTTGAAGACAGTTGGCTCCTAGCACAGTGCCATAGTCCCACAATATTTCTAGCTCCCAATACAATGGGACAACCGTTTACTCCCAATGCAATGGAATATATTGACATTGCTGACTCCTGGCATAATGGGACATTTCAAGACTACTTACTCCTAGCATAATAGGATATTCCAAACACAGGTTGGCTCCAGCACAATGGGATACCACTCGCTCCTAGCACAATGGGACAACCCCTTGGTCTTAGCACAGTGAGGCAACTACTGGCTCCTGCATAATGGGACACCACTGGCTCCCGACACAATAGGACATTTCGACCACAATACTAGCTTCAGGCACAATGGGCAACCACTGTACAATGGGACATTTTAAGACCGCTGGCTCCCAGTGTAATGGGAAAACGGCTGGCTCCAGACACAATGGGATATTTCAACACCACTTGCTCCTGGCATAGTGGGGTATTTTGATATTGCTGGCTCTCAATACAATGGGACAACTGCTGGGTCTCGACATAATGGGGCATTTCAACACCACTTGTCGAAAAAATAGGACATTTCACCATTAAAATATGCTAATCCAATGAAAGGATAAAATCATTAAAAGTTTGCTACACTAGCAAAAGCTCTACTGCTCCAACAATAAGGAAACTTGCTAAGCCAGTGAAAGGATAAAATCATTAGAAGTTTGTTAAATTAGGAAAAGGTCTGCTGCTCCGATAATAAGAAAACCCGTTAATTCAATGGAGGGATAAAATCATCACAAGTTTGCTAGACGGGCAAAAGGTTCGTTGCTTTGTCGATAAGGAAACCTACTAATCCAACAAAGGGCGAAAATCATCACAAGTCTGTTAGACCAGGAACAGGCCCATTGCTCCAGAAGTCATGAAATTCGCTAATTCGGTGAAAGTATAAAATTCATGGGCCATTTCCATGGCAAAGGTAGGAAGGCGCCGAGTTTGAAGACCCTCAGTGGTCAAGCTTGAATTCTACATCATCGACTACTCTCTCAGCAGTCAGGCTTAGATTTGCCATCATTAGCCACCGTCACGAGAACATTGGTAGGTGCCAACTCTTAGGACCTTGAGCGACTAGTCTTGGATTCCTAACACTAACCACCGCTATGGTGAAAAGTTGGTAAGTGCTAAGTCTCAAGACCGTCACCGGCTAAACTTGGATTCTGTATCATCACAGCTAGATAGATAATTACAAGTAGCAACCATTACTTTGACGTTCGCTTAATCCAGGCTTGGCCAAAGCAGGGGATAACTATGTAAGCCTGAAAATGATATCTTATTGTTAATTGCCCAATGATGAAAATTATACTTGGGGCCCGGCACAGTAATCCCTTCAGTTTAAGTCCAAAAGTATAATAGAGCCCAAAAAGCCTAAATAGGCCCAAATTAACAGTGCTCGGGACGTCCTTTTGGGATCCACTCTAGGGAGCATAAAAATATTAAGTATAGGTATCAATATTTTCCATTGAATAAGCTTTCTAATGACATATTATGCACTAAAATCCACTAAGCAACATAAAACATATACGTCAAATATTTGGACTTGTGCTGAAAATAATACATATTCACTATTTTACTTATACCTTCTTCCACACTTATCTAAAAGTTATGAAATTAGTATCATTGGAAACTCGACTCAATAACCTTTTAAGGAAAAAAAGAACCACTCAAAAGGAGCTGGGCATGAAAGTTAAGGCCAAAACAAATTGCATTGCCTGCGGCCCGTCAAGGAACCTGACCGAGTTCCTACTTGTAAGAACTGGGCCGAGTCCTCGGGCTGGAAACCTAGGCAGGCTCTCTCTCTCTGAGTCCCTTTCAGCCTAAATGGGGTTAATTAACTAGAATTTTAGGCTAATTAGTTTACCGAGACTAATTAGTCAGAATCCTAGCTAAATTATTATGCCTATTTAGATTAGCCTTAATAGGATTATGTCTCCTTTCTCTAAACCAATTTAGATTGTCCCCTTAACCACCCCTAGAGGTTAGATGCACCAAAAAAAGTGGAATTGAAGTTTCATCAGTCAATTGGCATAAAAAAATTTTCACCAGGAAGAGAATCAAATGAATTTGGCCTTAAAACAAATCAATAAATTGGAGAGTGGAGAGCATCAAAATTTAGGAGAGAAGTACTCCACATATTAGAGCTATTGAGAGAGAGAGAGAATTGGGTCACCCATTAAAAAGGCACCACTCTGCTGGGTTCCGAGGTAAATCAGATGGATTAACCTGACGGCTAAAACTCCTTCTTCCCCTACTCTTCCACTCTATTTTTCTTTTATGATTTTTGATGTTAAATTACAAAAGTTGTAATTTATCGACCGGCTGTAAATGTCATTCTATTTTGTGGGTTTTTATTGCACAAAAGTTTATACATTTTGGATGGCTTAATATGATTTATACTAATATGTTGCATGAATGTATGTTAGTATAGTTAAGTCTTAACTTCCCATGTTGATTAGTAGAGGTGGTCATTGATAACGGGTGGTGATGAGATGCTTCGACCACATCACCGTACCATCGCTCCCGAATCTAGAACCTTATTTCATAACCAAGGAGTCAGGATGGTTCCCACACTAGGGTTGCTCGGGGCCTTTCTGAAATCTTTTTGAAACAAAGTCAATTTGTCACTTCGAGTCCTTTCGGTTGTCCCTATCAGTATGATTTGCTTCGAAAGGTGATATGGTTTGTAAGTTTTTCTTAAAACTCACTCGAGACTATATTAGTTAAAGTTTAATATTTTTTTATTATTTCTTCTATTTCTTCGTTTTTGCACTTTTGGAATTGGGTTAAGGGATTCGGATCCTAACACGAGGGCAAGCCAAGACCAGAATTTAGGCCTAGAACTAGCTTAGGAATTCGATCGTGTTTTCAATCAATCTTATGCCCGTATTTTAGGCCAAACTTAGCTACTAGTAGAGACTAGGCCAAGGAACTGGACATAGCTCTAAAACCTTATCGAATTCCTTAGTCAGGGCCAAGGCTCGGTTCCGCATGATCATGTAACCCAGTTGTGTTTCTATTTTTAAAAATATATATGCAATTAAAAAAATTAAATTCGCTTCTTAAAAATTGAAGTACCTAGCAGACGAGTCCGACCATTCACAGGTGATCGCACCCCAGGGGAGATGAATCCTTACAATGCATAGATGGTGGAAATCATGCCTTCTCTTGCTCGCCGTCTCTATTTACCCACGCGATTGAGCCGTCCAAGCAAGCTAAATTGCGACTTAAATTTTCATCCCTCTCTTTCTTTATTGTTGTTTTTTTTAATAGATCACCAACATGATTGGCTGAAGGTGACACCGACCTTAAGTGTTAATTCTTGCAGTCGATCATCTTGTCGCGTCCATTATTTCATCAAATTATTATTTTCTATAAAATCAAACAAAACCCAAATAAAACCCAAAATTAATCTTTTTCACGAGTAAAACTTAAGTGATTAGGAGCACTTAAATTGACACTTTTGGTGCCCAAACAAATACCCTACACCAGGATTTTGCTCGCCCTCAAGTAAAATAAAAGAAATAAAATCTACCTAAGATACCTAACTTGCATTCATGGGAACCACGATCGCACTTAGCATGTACAACAAGTCCTTTAAAACCCTAAGCTCTCCCTAGTGGAAGGTGGTCCCATGAGGGTTTGGTGTGGATTTTAATCGTTTTAAAAACTCGACTTACTTGCAAGTGCACAAGATGATTGTAGCAAAACAAGTATTCCGGGGTCTTGTTCCACGAAGAACAAAACTGACTTTTACTTTTCTCAACTACTTGAGAGAATTACTGAGGAGATTAGCGACAATAACAATAATCAAGAGAAAAAGTGGGAATAGGAGAGAAAATGTTAATACGCAAAGAGAGATCAATTTAGAGAAATACTAGGATTTTGATTTCACGAAAAATCTTAATGTCGAATTACTAAATTCAATTGGGGTTTAATTACTCTCTTCAAAACTCTTAGGCTACAAGCTTAAGGTCAATATATTAGAAAAATGAGTTATAGTTATTAATAAACAAACTCAACTAGTAGTTAGCATGACTTATTCAATTTAGACATAATTTAGCTAATTTCTAGTCTTTCTTAATTAATCAATAACCAAGAAATTTTAAACGCCATTGCATAACTATTATATTAGCCAATAAGGTCTGATATGAATAAATGAGATAGCAAGTTAATCAATTGTAAAACAACATATATAGATAATCGAAATAAATTGCATAATAAATTAAAAGCAATTAAATAACTCAAAATTATGCAATAAAAAGAGTCTATAATATTAACCCCAAATGAAATTAGAAAAATCAACAAAGTGAATCGAGTATCCATCTCAATCCTAGATAAACAATATAGCCGATCATAGGCAGAGAAAATACCATTGAAATTAGACTAGTCATATTTCAATTAATGATATATTTCAATCTCTATAACCAAGCTTTGATGGTTTTGTTACAAAATACTAACACAGTGAAAGATGAAACTCTCTTTAACTAAGCCCACAAATAGCTTATTTCTTCTAATTCTCTCAACTCAAATACTTTTGCCTAGCACAATTTCTCTCTAATTACTAACACTGGGAGGAAGACTGAAAATGAAGAAAGAATGAGATGAATGATTGATGATGAATTGATGCCCCTTACCTCTTTATTTATAGTGGAATTTGTTCCTCTTCCTTCTTCACTTTTCATGAAAATCTCCTAGTTTTATTCACAAAACAGCAGCTGAATATCATCCACATCTTCTAATTGGGTCAAGTCCAACATGTTAAATCAATGGTTGATTTTACTTCAGCAACTAAAATCTTGTTGGCCCACTAGAATCATGAAGGGAGAGAGAGAAATACGAAGCTGGGTATGCTGTGCAACGAGAATGTATAAACAAAAATCAGCCCAGTCCTCCATACTGAGATATAGCATAAGACCCATAATGTTATTCGAGATTTATGTTTCTTTTTCTTCTTTCTTCTAGTCAATGAAAGGACCTTAAGCTAGGCCGATGTAGGTGTAACAGACCAACAGCTATCCATAGAAATTCCGTAACTCATAAGGCCTGCTAACTTTTAGTTAAAGTAAACAAAGCGATGCGCCTTGAGCCGAGTCGTTATTCATTCTTGCCTTCACCTTATGCTTAACACATTACAGTCAAACGAGTGGATGAATCGAGAAGGAATAAAAGGACATGCTTGAAATTCCGAGTTTATGCTTGAATTCTTCATTATCTCTCTCCTTACGTTCAAAGACAAAATATGTATTATTTTTACTTGAAATACGACTGAAAGACTCAAAGAATTAAGGTATAAAATAGAGAAAAAAAATTACTCATAAAAATATGAGCTATCAAATCCCGCACGCCAAGACCTTGCTAGTCCTCGAGCAAAGAATGCATATATTCAATCCATCAAGTAAAACAAGATTTAAGGAAGACAATTAGAGGATCCAACGGTGTGTATCCATTGGATCATGGAGATCAACTCACTACTAACCCGCAAACCTATTATCAAACATTTCCAAATTTTAACCAAGTTAATGGGCTAAGACTAAAGCAAATTAAGTACTCAATGTCAAGCATGTAGCAAACCATAAGCACAAGACTTTACCCCAGATAGAAATCATAAGAGTATCTTTAAAGTTAAGTCCCCAATGCCTAAACAAATTTATTAGTTTTTTTTCTTTTTTTTCAAAGCCCACGTAATTCCATGTGTTTTTTGTTCTAGGTGTATAAAGATGTGGATAAAGATGACACCTAGAGAAATCGTTAGTACATATTCAGACAATTAAAGATATGAATAAAGATAGAACCTGAAGTTTGGTATCAAAATCGGAAATTAATTTGATTCAATTTGTTTCTCAATGAACAATTTAGAAAGGCAAATGGGGAGCTCAACAGTTATTTCATACTCGTTATGTTAGTGAAGATGGGGTTTATCTCACACCTAAAATCAGCTACAATTTAATAAGAACGCAGGAAAAATCATTAACTAGTTAAAACTAAAAATATTCTCAAGTTGGCACGGGTCCAATGAATTGCATCAACATAACCAAGAGTTGAACACACATAATCAAATTTCTAGTCTCTTCCTAACATCAAGTACATAAAAAAATTTTAATTTTCCTCAAAGAAGTTTTTATTTACCCCCCTACACCTAAACCTCACATTGTCCTCAATGTAAAAAACAATAATAAAGAGAGCGATAGTTAAAAGAACAATACAACCTGCTAGCAGAGGAAAGCACTTGTAATCACACCCAAGGAGCCATCTCCAAATGAGCCTTTGAAACCATCACTAACCAAAAAGGTCAAAACCAAGTGAAGTACCACATCTAGGACATAAACAGACCTTGCACAAAATCGAAAGAAATAAAATAAAATACAATGCAATAACTCAAATTTACCTAAAAAGATTGCGTTGCCTCCCAATAAGCGCTAAGTTGAGTATCTTCAGCCAAACAAGCTCTTATCCATTAATCATAGTAGAATGGGTCTACTAGATTGATGGATTCAATCAAACCATGCTCAATTTCGCTTGTCACAGTAGGTTTCAAATGTTTGCCATTGACAGTAAGAATACAACCATCTTGAGGGTCCAAAATTTTGACCACCCCAGATGAAAACACTTGTTAGACTACAAAAGGACCATCCTATCTAGATCTCAACTTGCCAGGAAACAGCTTGTGCTGAGAACTAAAAAGCCAAACCTTCTGATTAGGTTTAAAAGATTTTCTAAAAATCATCTTATCATAAAAAGCTTTGGTTTTCGCTTTATAAATCTTTGCATTTTCATAGGCTTTGTTACGCAATTCATCCAATTCATTTAATTGAAGCCTACAATTAGAACCCGCTTGTTTCATATCAAAATTAAAAACTTTAATAGCCCAAAAAGCGCGGTGTTCTAACTGGCAAGTGACAAGGCTTACTGAAAAGGAGTCGGAAAGGAGACATCCCTATAGGAGTCTTGTAAGCAGTACGATAGGCCTACAGAGCATAATTAAATCTCAAAGACCAGTCTTTTCTGTTAGGTCGAACTGTTTTCTCAAAGATAGACTTAATCTCACGATTAGACATGTAAAACTTGATCGCTAATCTGAGGGTGATAGGGAGTAGCTTTTGTGAATCACAAAATATTTTCTAAGCTAAGCCTCGAAAGATCTGAAACAAAAATGACTACCCCCATCACTAATAAAAGCTCTAGGGGTTCTATGTTGACAGAAGATGCATTCTTTCACAAACTTAACCACAACCTTGTGGACATTAGTCTTAGTAGCTAGAGCCTCCACCCACTTTGACACATAACTAACAGCAACAAGTATGTAAACAAAGCTAAAAGACCTAGGAAAGGGAGCTATGAAATCAATGCCCCACATATCAAATATCTCAACAATCAGAATAGGGGAAAGGGGCATTATATCACGATGGGATAGGGCACTCGTGTGTTGATAGCACTCACAAGCAACACAGAATTAGTGAGAATCTCTAAATAGAGTGGGCCAGAAGAGCTCACTTTGTAGGACTTTAGCAGCTGTCCTACGTCCTCCAAACTGACCACCACAAGCATAAGAGTGACAGAAGGTCAAGATGTTATAAATTTCACTCTCAGGGACACATCTACAAACCACTTGGTCTAAACAATGCTTAAAAAAATAAGGATATTTTCAATAGTAATGTCTTACTTGTGAGAAGAACCTATCTTTCTGTTGTTTGGACAAGTGGACAGGAATCTTACCTGTAGCAAGGTAGTTCACACTGTGAGCAAAGTAAGGGAGAGGGGTATGTGACACAACAAACAGTTGCTCATTAGGAAAATGTTAAGAAAATCCCACCAAGTCATTAGTATACTCAATGAAGATCCTAGACAAATGGTCTACAACCAAAATTTTAGAACATTTCTTATCTTTAATCTCAAGGTCAAGTTCCTGTAGCAACAAAACCACCTAATGAGTCTAGGTTTGGTGTCATTCTTAACCAATAAATGTCTTAATGCAACATGGTCAATAAATACAATAGCTTTGGAACACAAAAGGTATGAACGAAATTTATCAAGTGTAAAAACAATAGCCAGCAACTTATTTTTAGTGGTAGAACAATTCTTTTGAGCATCAGTTAGAGTTCTACTAGCATAGTAAATGACATAAGAAATTTTATTCACCCCTTGACCCAAAACAGCCCCGATAGCGAAATCAGATGCATCGTACATAATCTCAAAAGGTTGAGGAAAAATTTACACATTGACCCATTGAGGTTTGATGTACTAATTTCTAGAACCACTAACTTTGGTAAATAATTTCCAGAACCAACACCATCTGGGGTAAATAATGTGTTGACCCTTTTCCGATGCCAAACATGTAAATTCGGTCAAAGTAATAAAAAGTCACACATACTTCCATAAATACCCCTCCGTGGAAAATATATCTTATATAGTTTCATTTTTAAAAAAAAGTCCAGAAAGGTGTAGCCATTTATCTCTCTATCATCTGTCTCTACCAACCTTCATCAATTCTCATCTCTCTCTTATTGTCTACAGTTCCACATCTATGAACCGACCTCCATAGCTTGTGTGGTTTCTTTGTCTCTCTCGAGCTAGACAAGGAAAATCTGTCTCTCTCATCTTGTTGATGCAATATTCTGAACATATGGCCCACATCAACTGATTAGCAAGTAGGAAAGACGAGAAGGGGCAGGTTTTGAAAAGGGAGTTCTTTGGCCCTCACGCAAGCTGCAAATCTGAAAGGGAAGAGCACGGGAAAGCCAAAAAGTCTGGCGAAGACGAAGGTAAATAAGTGTAAAAAATTTCATCTTTTTACAGAAGTGGGGAATATTTAGGGTTTGACATCTAATTGTGGTTAAAATATGGTATTAATAGGGATTAGTGAAAATTATCAATTAATTTGTTGATGATGCTGATTTTGAACAAGTGGTGAAACGCAATTAACAAATGCATATCCAATAATTTTGGATAGATGGTGAAATTAAGGTTTGGGGATAATTGCATCCATTGACAAAAGTGATGAAATTAGGGTTTGGTGAAATTAATGGGTTACGAAATCATGCACGTGTAAAATTAGGGGTAATTTGTTGTGGGTTTGAACCAAGGGTATTTTGCTTTGCTTGACTTTGAAGTGAATGTTGAATTTCTAGATTGCTAAACTAATCTGTATATATGAATCCATGTTGAATTGGGTTCCTGATATGCTGAATTAAATGAAAGGGTTGAATTGGGTTTCTCATATCCTGGACAGAGTTCAAGATTCTTTGTTTTTCTGATTTATTTGGTATGTGGCTTGTAGGTTGAAGAGGATAGGGTACTGGCAATTTATTTTAAAGGTCGTATGTTTATAATTTCTAATGTGGATTTAGGTAGATATTAGATGATTGACCTTTATCGAGATGCTTATGTAGACGGTAAGAAGTGTGGAGTGGATGTACCTGAGTACTTTCGGTTCGTATTTTGTCCTCCTGGTTCAAAAAAGAAGTTACCTCTGCAATCTAATGAGGATTGGAGAAACTTGGTTAGTATTTGGGAGTACGATAGTTGTAAGATTCCAATAGACATGCTAGCTTTGTGTTCCCCTACTATGTACACCTCATTGTTCAACAATTGCAACTTAGCCAAGCAGGCCCTACTAAGCAACCTATTGAACCTATAGCTGCTGCTTCTATTAATGAGGGTGAGAATGATTTTGGAACAGTTGAAATGGAGGAGTATGAAGAGATAGTGTGCAGGAGGCAAGCTAAAAAATAGGCTGACAGTCTTATTATAACCCAAATAGTCAGCCCAGTAGCTCACCTAACAAAAGTAGAAGGACTGCACCTAGAATTCAAGACACAAAATCACCAATGTAAAAATCAAAATCAGCCCACAAATATAAAGAACCACGTACTAAACCTGTTGCCCCTGCATCTTCTTAGCCCACAAGTCAAAAGCAGCCCAGTAGCCTACAAATGAAATCACTTACTGCCACTCAATCTAGCCCACCCCTTGCCCTTATAGCTTCTTAGCCTCAACCTATTGCTTCTTATTCTAGTCTACTCCCTGCCAGTTTATCTTTTCAACCTCTCTCTCTCTCTTTTGTACCTCATGACCCTAAATCTGCTCAGCCTAAATCAAAATCAGCCAACCTGACTGTAGATTTGTCTGAATACCTTTCTGCTCAACCCATATCAACATCTCAACTTCATCTTCCATCTTTAGATACAATAAATGTTGGTTTAGGATGACTAGAAACATATGATCTTAGAGATCTCAGTCAACCTAGAGGGGTATCTAACTATGGTTATGATGGGCAGTTTTGGGAAGGTAGTTCGAGAGGGATTAATGATAGTGATTTTGATGACAGTCTTGATGCTGATTTTGATGCTCAAGATGTACAAGAGGCTTCTGAAGAATAAGCATGTTATGAGTCTTTGGTAGATTTAGATGTAAGTGGCAGCAATGATGAGAGTGATGCTGATGAGTTATTAAATGTTGATTTAGAGGATGAAATACCTCGGCATACTAATGTTGATGCTGAGGATGAAGATGGAAATACAACTGAAAATGAGTGGAATAAAATGTATCAAAATGGAAATATATAGGTAAGAAACTCAGATGGTAAAGTGTCCATGCTGAGAGGGACATGTTTGTGGATAAAGCTCAGTGGAGCAAGGTGATTAGAGAGTTTAAAATACAAGAGTCATTTGTATTGCAGAGGATTGAGAATGATAGGTTTAGACACATAGTTATGTGCAAGGTTCAAACTTGTACATAAAGAGTACACTGCTCCAGATTGCTAGATGGTGTGACATGGAAAGTCAAATCACTAAAGGGCTCCCATTCTTACCCTAGATTATAAGGGAACAAGATGGCTTCACATCCATAGGTCGTAGAATAACTTGTAATAGATTTTAAGGCAAATCCTACTATGCAAGCTGGTAATATGCAGAAGCTAATTATAGAAAGGTATGGAGTTACTATTCCTAGGCACACCTATGATAGAGCAAAGAAGCTTTAAAGTCATGGGCATGAGGAGTCTTATGCAAGACTCGTAGAATATATTGAGGAAATCAAAGAGGATAACCTAGAGACCATAGCTTCTTACATCTCTCAAGGCCCTGATGATGCCCCTCTTTTCAAGAGGATGTTCACTTAATTTAGGGCTATAATGACTGGGTTTAGGAGGCGATGTAGACCTTTCATCAGGGTTGATGGGTGTTTTCTTAAGGGCCCATACAAAAGTGTGTTGCTGACAATAGTGGCCCTAGATGTAAACAATGGTTACTTCCCCATAGCATAAGGGATTGTTAAGATAGAGAATAGAGATAATTGGGCTTACTTTTTAAGGGCTTTAAGGATCTACTTGGATGAGACGGATTTATCCATGTACACATTTACTTCAGACAAGCGTAATTTGTGTTTGTATGATTCCTTTTATGTTGTTATTTATGCTAACCACATTTTTTGCTTTTGTGAATTCCCTCTAAATTGAGATTATCTTATGATTTACTACCTTTATGTAGGGTTTGGTTAAGGATTTTAGAGATATTATTTCAAAGTGCAACAGATAAATTTGTGATGTACACTACTACATGAACTTTAGTGCTGAATATCCAGGTATTACCTAGACTATAGTTTGTTATTTATTTAGATTCAAGTATGTACTTGCTTAAATAGTGCTGAAACTTTAGTGTTAAAACAATGCTCACTATTGCTGCAGGTGCAAAGCTGTACTTGTTGTTCTGGACTACCTGTAATGTTTACAATAAGCATGTTTACAACCAAACAATGGAAGCAATAAAGAAAGAGTCAATGGCTGCATATAACTATTTACTGGGTGAGCCAGTTGAACACTGGGCTAGGTACACCTTCCTTGATCACCTTAAATGCCCTGATAATGCTACTAACTTTGTAGAATCTTTCAATGAGAAGATAGAGCTTTTTAGATAGAAACCTATTTTTACTCTTTCAGAGGAGATTAGGAGGAAGTTTATGAAAACAACGGCCGACAGATTTAAGGTGGCTAAGTCTTAGCCTGGTCATGTGGTTCCCAGAGTCCAAATGATTATAACGAAAACTGAATTAGAAAGTAGGGGTTGTGCAGTCACCCCTATTAGCAGAGGTGTGTTTGAAGTTTTAGATGGTAATACTACATTCACAGTGAACCCAGCTCAACATCAATGTGATTGTATGATGTAGGACATAAGTGGTATACCTTGCAAGCATGGGATAAGATGCATTTTAAGGGAAAGGCAAGGCATTGATTCATATGTTCATGAAATATATGATCAAGTCATACTTGCAAACTTATGATGTCATCATGCTCCCTATTAAAGATCCCATTTTTTGGAAAGAAAAAGAATGTCCTGAGATAGATCCCCTACTAGCTCAACTCAAGAGAGGTAGACCACCCAATGAGAGAAGAAGGGATATAATTGAGAAAAGAAAGGTGTACACCAGAAGCAACACCCTTAGATGTAGCAAGTACAAGTAGTTTAGGTATAATTCTAGGAGTCACGAAGAAGGCAATGTGCTTGAGATAAGGCCAGGAAAAGATAAGCCTAGAAAACCAAAAGTTGGTGACAAAAGAAGAGTTGCTAGGCCAAGTAAGGTTGACGGGAACACTTTAAAGAAAGCAAAGACAACACAAGGTACTTCATCTCCACCAACCATTGCTACACCTTCTTTATCTCAACCAAGAAATCAAGAACTTCTTCATCTCACCCAGCAAGAGCTTAACCTTCTTCAAGAGCATAAGCTTCTTCAACTAGACAAAGAAGATCTCAAACTGCTTCATCTAGGCAAACCAGATTCGAAACTAAGTAGGCTTGAGGTACCCATTTTTTAAATTTATTATCATCATATAGTATTGTTTATTTTATACTCACAAAACTTTCCTCTTCTTAGTTTCTGGAATATTTTGTTGCCCAGTGAGAAAAGAATGTTGGAATATTGGTGCCGAACTGCCGTGGAGACTATCATCATGCGTCAATCTGATGTGGATTTTGTGCTACTGAAATTTGATATGTCCTTTGATTATTCACTCTGTTTTTGTGTTTGGGTTACTCGTTTTGTTATGCATAGCTTGACTTGTATAAGCATTATTTTGATGCATTTTTATTATTGCATAAAGAAATTATTGCTAGTATTTATTTCACGCTTAATACAACACGCAGATAATATGTTTTCCAATACTAAAACACGCAAGAGCTCACTTCATTGCAATTGCTACAAGGATTGCTGCCATAACTATAATTCCAACCAAAATCCTTCCATTAATATCCTTAAGCGGCATTGTAATCTCTCTCAGTTCATTCACCATGGCATGCTTCCTTGGTTCCTCTTCATCTAGCACCCTTCCTCTATCTTCCATAGGTTTTGCCCACTTCATAAATTTCCCACATTCATTGCACTTGTAAAACAGCCTTCCAAGGTTGTCACGAGACTTTGATAACTTTATGTCCAAAACTCTTCCACAACTTGGACATGTAACCTACACATCATAGTGAATGTAACCACCTCTGCAACTCGAAGAACTATACATATCGTTTTAGCCAAATTTTTTCCCTAATAAAAACTTCAAAAACAAAAATCATAAATACAAAGTAAACAACCATGGTCAAAAGGACCTAAACCTAATTAAATATAAAACTAATTATTTAAAAGTACTACTAAATTATAATACATTAACTACAAATATATGAATTTTACATACCTTCAACTGTTTGCTTTGAGCCCTTTCAACGGTGCACAAGGAAAAGAGAGGGGGGAGAGAGTTAAAATGAGGTGTGGGTGGGATGGGAATAAGAGGTCCTTAAATAAAAGTTTTTAGGACTGTTGGGACAAGTCAAAAAGGAAGACAATTAAAAATCCTTTACCAACGTGCATGTCATGCTGGCAAGGAGGGGTATTTATGGAAATACGTGTGAGTTTTTATTACTTTGACTGGATTTCCATATTTGGCATTGGAAAAGGGTCAACAAATTATTTACCCCAAACCACGATGGTTCTAAAAATTATTTACCAAAGTCATCGGTTCCAGAAATTAATACGCCAAACATCAATGGGTTAATGTGGAAATTTTTCAAAGGTTGAGAGAAATCAGGGGGCTGCACAATAGGGGCTGACACCAACACAGATCGAAACTTTTTAAAAGCCTCCACACAAGACTCATCAAACTCAAAAGGAGTATCTTTAGAAAGGAGGTTAGTACGTAGGCGAGCCACTTTGCTAAAGTCCTTAATGAATCTCCTATAAAATCCAGCATGGCCAACGAAAGATCTAACCTGCTTCACAGAAGTGGGAATAGGCAAATCAAAGATCCTATCAATCATGGCTTTATCAACCTCAATTCCCTTCTCAAACACTTTATGACCTAACACAAACCCTTCTTGGACCAATAACTCTTTCCCAACTCAAGACATTAATCAAACGACAAACCAAAAGCAAAGAAATGGTCATTATGCATCTTTGGAATGTGGAACATGCATTATACAACCCAAAGGGCATCCTCCTGTAGGTGAATGTACCCAATGGGCATGTAAAAATGGTTTTCTATTAGTCCTCAGGATAGAAAGGTATTTCATTGTAGCCAGAATACCTATCTAAAAAATAGTAAAAACTTTGTCTAGCTAATTTTTTCAAAATTTGATCAATGAAGGGGAGGGAAAATGATTCTTTCTAGTGATAGAATTCAGCTTTCTGTGATCAACACATGCCCTCTACCACATGATCTGTCTAGTAGGAACTAGTTCACCATCATTATTTTGCACCACAGTTATGCCAAAATTCTTAGGGATCACTTGGACTAGATTGACCTATTGACTATTAGAAATATGGTAGATAATACCTACATCTAAAAGTTTTACCACCTCTTTCTAGATAATCCCCTTCATATGGGGGTTCAATCTTCATTGCATTTGCCTAACAGGCTTAGCATCGTCCTCTGAGTGAATTCAATGCATGCAAATAATAGGACTAATCCCTTTCAAATCAGCCATCAACCACCCAATAGCATCCTTATGTTCAGATAAGACATGCATCAACTCTCTCTCTCTCTCTCTCTATCACAGGATAAGAGAGAAGAGATAATGACCAGTAGGTCTCTTTGGGCCCTAAAAACACATACTTGAGTGAGTTAGGGAGGGGTTTCAAATCAAATTTAGGTGGAGAGACAATAAAAGGTGGTATAGGAGAACCAGTGAAAGGGGGAAGACGTTCATAATTGCACACCTAAAAGGAAGACTCAAGGTGAGTTACGGAGTCAAGATTAGAATCCAACTTTCCAATTGTACTTCCTAAGTCAAATAACTCCAAATCCCCATAGGAAAGATAGGTTACCAAGGGATCTTTGTTCAAAATAGTAGGTAAGGCCTCTTGAATCATTTCATCAATCATAGTAATAAAGAAACTTTCAGATTCATCTTCAAGTATAGGTTGAGAAAAAGTCTTAAAAATGTTAAGCCTAACCCTCATATTCATAATCGAGACATCAATTACTCCTGACCTACAATTAATTATGGCATTAGCTGTAGCTAGGATTTGCTTAGAGGTATGACTAGGGTCCATGTCCAACACAACAAAGTCAAAGGGAAAAAAAAACTTTTATTAATTTGAATTAAGACATCATCTATTTACCTCCTTGGAGTCCTGATTGACCTATCAGCAAGCTAAAGGGCACAATTAGATGGTTTCAACTTACCTAAGCCCAACTCTAAGCAAACAGAGTATAGTATAAAATTAAAACTAGCACCTCAATCCAATAGTGCTCTTTCAATTTTATGATTACCAATAAAGCACGAAATAGTAGGAACACCAGGATCTTTTAACATAGGCAGAGTGTCGTGTTTCAAAATAGAGCTCACTTGTTCACTTAGGAAAACCTTTTGAGACTTATCATCTTTAGATTTTCTTTTAAAAGTGCACATGTGCTTCCAAAAAGGGAAGATTGACCTTAACTTGCTTAAAGGTCTCTACTATATCCCCTTCATATTTGTCTTTCCTAGAAGGGAAAGGTGTATCCAAAGCTTGAGGATAAGGAACCCTTGGCATATATGTCCCAGCAGGGTCTGACACATTAGAGAGAGGGGTGAATCACTCTGAATTTCACAGTTAGTCTCATTGGTCTTTGGTCTTTCCTTTTTATCATGTTTCTTCTCACTCACTTTTTTGTCTACTTCTTTATCTCCCCTAAGAACCATAGTAGCTTTTAATCATTCAAACTATTGACTTTTAGCATTCTCTATAGGGTAGCTTGGACGTTTTTCTTCTTCTCTTTTGCTTATAGCTATGGCTAGTTGCCCAGTTGGGTTTCTAACATTGCTATAGATTGTGAGTGGAAATCTACAATTTGCATTTTAGACTCGATTCCTTGGACCTTATTATTCACATTTTGGATAGTAGAAGTAAGGGTACTAAGGGCAAATACTACCTTATCTAATTCTGAGCTCATAGATAGAGGTGGCAAAGGTGGTGGATGGGCTTATAGGTGTAGGTCTACTAGACTGGGCTTTTAGGTTCTTCACATTTTGAGGCCTCTAAGAAAAGTTAGGATGATTAGTTGGACAAAATCCTTGGGCAGCATTCACTTGTTCATTTACAACATCAGGTGGACTAATAGAAGGACCCTCAAAAGAAGCATAAATTGAACACACATCTTGTATAGAAGAGGAATTAGCCATTTTGTTCATGCACAATAATTGATCAAATTTCTTAGATAAAGCATCAACTTTACTAGGAATGTTAACCGAATGTGAAACCTCATAAATCCCCCCTTTACTTCCCAACTGTCTAGGCAAGTCAGAACGTGAGAAAGTGGCATGCAAATGTGAATTCTCACTCAAATGTTCAAATATCTCCCAAGCTTCTATAGCAGTCTTATACAGAAAACTACCACCATATGATGTATCAACCATCTGCCTATTATGCTCATCTAAACTAGAGTAGAAACTCTAAAGGAGCTGCCACTGAGGAACCTCATGGTGAGGGAAACTTTGTAGCAACTCTTTAAATCTTTCCTAACTTTCATGCAATTGTACATTTTTATTATGTGAGAAAATGGTTATGGCACTTCTTAAAGCAGTCAGTTTACCAATTGAGAAAAACTTTTTCAAGAATTCCTTTTACATTTGATCCTAAGTGGTGATATTTGACTTAGTATTCAATCAAGCCTTAGCTTTATCTTTCAATGAGAAAGGAAAAAGTCACAATCGAAAAGTATCGTTAGAAACATTATTTAAGAAGGCAGTGGAACGTATCTCCAAAAATGCATCAACATGCTTAAAAGGGTTTTTGGACCCTAGCCTATAGAAGGACAGGAGCAATTGGATTAGGAAATGTTTAATCTCAAATGGCCTCATAATAGCGGGCACACGGGTACTCGTAGGTGAATCATAAGTGTCATGAATGAAATACTCCTTAAGTTGCTTAGGTGGTGGGGTTTGTTCTCCAGTCATCTTTTTCTTGGAGTCACATTTCTTTACTCTTATCTTACTAAGGGTATGTTCAATTTCAGGATCGTATTCCTCTATATCTAAAAACAAACAGTGTCTATCAAGCATATAAAACCACAAGCAACCGCAAAAATAATATGTAACACTACCATGATAACCACCAAACAAAGTAAGAAGAAAAAAAGAGGGAGAAGGAGAAAATAAATAAATAACTAAAAAAATAATAAAAAGAAATGAAATAAAATAAAGAACAAAGTGATAAAAATGAAAAAAAGAAAACAGAATAAATAAAAGACAATAACAAACAAAATAAAAGGGAAGGGGTTTAATGGTACTAAAGGAAAATAGCTGAAATAAACAAAATAATAAAAAAAAGCAAACATAAAAGAGTCAAATTAGATTAGAAGGGAATGAGGAGAATGAAAATAAAATGGTTAGATTAGGGGGGAATAGGGAATAAAATAAAATAAGGGACAATAAAATAAGTAAATAAAACGGATAGAGAGAAAAGAAATAACTAGTTAGCGAGTTAGATTAACTGTGAATGAGAAAGGGAAAAAATAACAAAAAATAAAAAGAATAACAGGAAAAAAAATTCAAAATCACTATTCATTCTCTGACAACGGCGTCAAATACTTAGTGTGAATTTTAGTAGTTTTAAAAACACGACTTGCTTGCAAGTGCACAAGATTATTTTAGTAAAACAAGAATTCCAGGGTCGTGTCACACAAAGAACGAAAGTGACTTTTACTTTTCTCAATTAGTTAAGAAAATTACTAAGGAGATTAGCGATAATAAACAATAATCAAGAAAACAAAATGGAAATAAGAGAGAAAATGCTAATCAATAAGCAAAGAGAGATCAATTTACAGAGATACTAGGAATTTGATTTCACCAAAACACTTAGTACCGAATTACTAAATTCGATTGGGATTTAATGAGTCTCTTTAAGACTCTTAAGCTATAACCTTAAGGTTATAGATTAGAAAAATGAATTATAGTTATTAATAACCAAACTCAACTAGTCGTTAGCATGAATTATTCAATTGAGACATAATTCATCTAATTTGTAGTCTTGTTTAATTAATCAATAACCAAAAAATTTTTAACGCAATTGCATAATTATTATATTAGCTAACAAGGTCTAATATGAATAAATGGGATAGCAAGTTAATCAATTGCAAAATAATATGTATAAACAATCGAAATAAATTGCATATTAAATTAAAAGCTGTTAAATAACTCAAAATTATGCTATAAAAAGAGATAATGATATTAATCCTAAATGAAATTAGAAAAATTAACAAAGTGGGTTAAGGATCCATCTCAATCCTAGATAAACAACCTAGCTGATCATAGGTAGAGAAAACACCATTGAAACAAGACTAGTCATATTTTAACTAATGGTACATTTCAATCCCTATAACCATATTTGATTTTATGTTACAAAATACTAACACAATGAACGATCAAACTGTCTCTAACTAGGCTCACAAATTAGATAAAAGAAAAGGGAAAATGAGCTAAAATAGCTTATTTTCTTTTAATATTCTCAACTCAAATACTTTTGCCTAGCACAATTTCTCTCTAATTAATAACACTGGAGGAAGAGAAAAATGAAAATAAAGAAAGAATGGGATGAATGATTGATAATGAATTGACAACCCTTGCCTGTCTATTTATAGTGAAATTTGCTCCTCTTCCTTCTCCACTTTTCATGCAAATCTACTAGTTTTATTCCTAAAATAGTGGCTGAACATCATCCATATCTTCTAATTTGATCAAGTCCAACATGTTAAATCAATGGCTAATTTTACAGGAGCAACTAAAATCATGTTGGGCCGCTAGAATCATGAAGGGGGAGCGAGAAATGTGAGGTTGGGTATGCTGTGTGACTAAGCTGCCACATCATGTCTGAAATTTCGAGTTTATGCTTGAATTCTTCTTTATCTCACTCCTTACGTTCAAAGCAAAATATCTATTATTTTTATAAGAAATATGACTCAAAAAGTCAAAAAAGGTACAAACTAGAGAAAGAAATTACTCATAAAAATATGAGTTATCGGGATTTGTAGAAGATATACCCACGAAATCTTTGAAAAGAAATGAAAACAAGAAATAAAATTAGAAAATCTTTTTGAAATTTTCAAATATACTCAAATATACAAAAGGAAAAATTGTGCACACTGGACTGGTAAATCACGTCTGCAACCTAAGCATTATATTATGCCCAAACACAATGTACAAATGAGAACTCTTAATCCCCAAGGATGACACCAATACAGCAATTGTTCGCCTCATATAACTTCAAAACAATGAGTCCATCCTAGTGCGCCCTGTGAAAGTGTACCATAACCCTAGGGTTTAAGCTTACCAAGGTCTAACTCAATCCCAATTAAGTACTTTATTTACTTATTGACTTAGGAAGTAAGCTTTGCCAGTAGCAATATTACCTCAAAGGGTAGCACACCTATTAGCGCATGCTTTAAAGGGATACTTCTCATTCTTAACATTGATGATTTCCTTTATTTTGATATTTTTGATATTTTCCTTTTTTCACTTTCCTCATTTTTTACTCTTTCTTAAAATTTTTTTTATTCCGCTAACAAAAAAGAAGAACCAAAAGAAAAGACACGTGGGAGAATCAACCAGGAAGCCGAAGACCCTTAGACAATAGTGATATACGAAGTAAGTATTGGACCCAAAATTATAATACAATAACAAGGTTGTAAATGGGATATAGAATGACACACTTTAGACTAAGGTCAATCAGGCACATAATACTTATATATAACCGGACAAAAAGTCAGAAGGGGTCAAAGTCAATCAAGATAGTACAACTCTAGAAAATGACACAAAAATAGAAAATCTTTTTGGTTTTTCAAAAATTTTACTTCTTTTTTTGTCTTTTTCAAAAATTTTGAAGCATGGCTTCCCCTTCCGCACATCATGATCACACAATGTCTGCATTGTACAAAAGAAGCATCAAGGGCACAAAATAAAAGAGAAGACAAAAATAAAAGAAATGATATACATAGTATATAAGGGATCGAACGATAATACTAGGTCAGATACTTAGTGTACCTGAGCTACCTAAATCCATCAGAAATCACTAGGTGGCTCATAGAGCATTAGACACTCTACATCCTCCTTTATATGGAGCTTCAAGAACAACTTTAGCCTTTGTCCATTAACCTTTCGCTTGACTCCAATGGTGAGATCTTGTATCTCAATTGCACTATAGGGAAATACATGAGTGAAAACAAAAGGGACCCATCTAGCAGGACCTAAGCTTACCTGGGAATAGTTATAGTCTCTAATCATATAAAAGCACTTCATGCCTAGGGCAAATGCCTTCCTAAGAATCATCGTATCATGAACCAACTTCACCCTTTCCTTAGAAAATCCAGCACTCCCACAGGCCTCAGCTCTAATTTACTTTAATGCACCCAACTACAGTCTCCTATCTTCACCTGCTATAATAAAATCATAGTTATGGGTCCTCATAGCTAGCCCACCAAGCCCAATGCTCAACGTGAATCAGGAGATGACAAGACATCCTATAGACTACCCTATAAGGTGTTATACCCAAAGACATCTTGAAAGTCATCCTACAAGCCCATAAAGCATCAATAAGCTTGTCGACCTAATCCTTCCTATTCTTATTCATAGTTTTATCTAAAATCTAATTGATCTTCCTATTAGAAACCTTAACATGCCCATTAGTCTGGGATGATAGGGAGTGGCTAACCTATGGATAGTGGAGTACCATCTCAGCAATGAATCAAATGATTGGTTATTGAAATGTGTACGTTAGACACTAATAATAGCATAAGGCATGCCATACCTCAAAAAAGATATTCTCCCTCAAAATTTCACCATAACCCTAGCCTCCTTGGTCCTAGTGGGGATAGGCTCAACTCATTTAGACACATAATCAATAGCTAGCAAAGCATACCCTTTCCCAAAAGAAATTGGGATTGGTCACATAAAATTTTTACCACAACCATCAAAGATCTCTACCACAATAATGAGGTTATGGGCATCATACCCCCTTAGTGATACGATGTAACTACTAACATCTAGGGCATTGCCTACAATAATCATTGGCGTCTCTAAAGAATGTAGGCTAATAAAATCCACACTGACGAACCTTGGTCGATATTGTATTCCTACTAAAATACCTTACACAGGCTTGGTCATTAAAAAACAGACAAGATACTATTAACCTCATGATCTAGGATACATTTACTAATAATACAATCAGAACAATATTTGAATAAGTAAAGATCATCCCAAATATAAATTTCACAAAGTGTAAAAATCTATCCCTATCATGCTTATTCTAAACTTCGGGAATCCACCCAGTCACAAGGTAATTAACAATATCCGTTTACCAAGGGTTAGACTAAACTATGAATAACTGCTTATTAGGAAAACACTTAGAAATGGGGGCCTCAATACCCCTAGCACTCACAATCCTTGACAAGTGGTCCGCAATAGGGTTTTCAAAGCTCTTCTTATCTATAATCTCACAATCAAACTCCTATAAAAGGAGCATCTATCTCACAAGCCTGAGCTTAGCATCCCTCTTTGAAAGAAGGTGCTCAAGTGTAGCTTGATTAGTAAAAATAATTAGATGAGAAACAAAAAAGTAAGGTCTAAATTTTCCGAAATCAAAGACCACAACTAAGAACTCTTTCTCAGTCACTGTACAATTTGCCTGGGGATCATCCATTATGTGGTTAGCATAATAGATCAAATAGTTTCTTATCAATGCACTGACTTAGAACAACCCCAACAACATAGTCAGAAGCATCATACAACAATTCAAACGGCTTACCTTAAATGGCAGGATGTAAAATGAGAGCAGTGCTTAGGACATCCCTCAACTTAGTAAATGCTTCTAAACACTCCTCAAGGAAGTGGAAGGCACATCTTTATCTAGAAGGTTGTACAAGGGCTTAACCATGTTACTAAAGTTCTTAATAAATCTACGATAAAATCTAACATGTCTTAGAAAATACCTAACACCTTTCACACAAGTGAGGGGGAAATATTAGCAATTAAATCAGTCTTTCAATCACAATACCCTCTTTAGAAATCACATGGCCTAAGACTATCCCCTTTTTCACCACAAAGTGACACTTTTTCTCAATTCAAGGTTAAATATTTTCCCTTACACCTTTTCAAAACTTTCCCCAAATTGGTTACACAATCATTAAAAGAAGTCCTAAACACAGAAAGTCATCTATGAAAATTTCCATACAATGCTCAACTAATTCAGAGAAGAAATCATGCATCTTTGGAAAGTTACAGAGGCATTACATAGGCCAAATGGAATTCTCCTAAAGGCATAGGTTCTAAACGGACAAGTAAAGCTACTCTCCTCCTTATCCTCATGAGCAATAGAGATTTGAGTATGACTAGAGTAACCATCAAGAAACTAGTACCATAAATGCGTGGCTAACCTCTCTAGCATCTCATCCAAGAAAGGAATGGGGAAATGGTATGTGTGGGTGGCAGCATTTAGTTTCTTATAATCAACACAAACCCTTTACCAAGACTGGACTCGAGTTGGGATTAGCTCATTTTTGTCATTCCTAACCACGACAATACTACTCTTCTTAGGAACGACATGAACAGTATTAATCTACTCACTATTATAGATAGGGTATATGATTTTATGGTGAAACCACTTTAACACTTACTTGGTAACTACCTCTTGTAGAGTTAAATTTAACCTCCTCTAATGGTTCTTGTACAGTCTAGCATTGTCCTTGAAATGGATGCTTTACTGCATAACTATATGACTAATGCTCTTGATGTCTCCTAGGGTCCATCCAAAGGACTCTTTATTCTCCATAAGCAAGTTAAGCAATTTTGCCTCTTAGTCTTGGTTTAAATTAGAAGTAATAATTACTAGTAATGACTCATCAGGTGCCACAAAAGGATAGTTAAGGGAGTTAGGTAGGGGTTTCAGATCAAGTGAAACAGTGGAAGTATCACAAATAGAAACAACATTAGAAACAAAGTCCACATAACCTACATTATCAAAGTCAATTACGTCATACTCATGCTCATCATCCATAAGAACGGACTCATACTCAATAGGAAACTCATCCCCATGCTCAAACTCTAACTCATCATAAGAAAAAATCATCCACCTAGTCAAGGGTAGAATGATCCATATCATCAAACCTATCAAGTTATCTTCGTAAATTAAAGATACTCAGGTCAAGATTCAAATTGCCAAAACACAGTTTCTTTATACCGTTTATACAGTTAATTAGAGCGTTAGATGTATCAAAAAAAAAAGTGCCTCAAAATCACTGAGCATTAGATGTAGCAAAGAAAGAGGGCCTCAAAATCACAGGAATATGGGACTCAGCATTAGGCACATTCTCAAATATCAAGCACCATAAAGGCAATAGGGAAGATGAATTCCCTTACCTTAATAACCACGTCCTCTAAAACACCCTTGGGAAGTCTAGTGGACTTATAAACTGATTCAAGGACTATCTTCGTAGGTCTCAACTAACCTAGCCCAAATTGCTCATACACAGTGAATGGAAGCAAGTTTACAATGGCTACCAAGTCCAGTAAAACTCTGTGAATGGTCTGGTCACCTATCGCTATAGAAATTATAGGGCAACTGTAGGTCCTTGTACTTGATAGGAATCTGACTAGAGATAATAGAGCTAACATTAGAGGCTAAGAAAGCTCTCCTGGGCACAATAGTTGCCCTCTTAGTGGTGCAGAGCTCTATTAGAAATCTAGCATATGCAGACATCTACTGGATAGCATCTAATGAAAGAATGTTTAATCATGACTTGGGAGAGGGTTTTCTTGAGCTTGTTAATATGGGTCTGGTACTTTTTCCCGTTCATCCTGTTGGGGAAGGAAACTACTATAAGGATCCATTTCTCCGAGGGATGGTTCCCCATGAATAGTTTGACTCCTACTTTGCTAAGAGTTTTTATATTTTATGATTTTAATTTTAATTTTCACAAAAGATGACGGTTAATCTTTTTTTTGTTTTGAAATCTAAAATTGGCATGTTTGTATAAAAAGATTAGGAAACTAGATCCTGATCCTGATCTAGGTTCCTGGGTAGAATCAGGCCCAACTTGTTGATCCTGGTGCATGGCAATAGCTACTGCCTATTCCAGGAACATAGTAGCCTGCCTAATCAAGGAACCCAACTAGGTCCCTAGGCAGAGTAGGGCCCAGTTCCCAACCTAGACAGGTGTAATATCTTCGATGAGAATGGTTTTGCCGAAAATAAATAAAAATAAATGAAAAACAAAAAAAGAATGAAAAGGCAAAACAACAATCATACATTAACTAGTGTTGCCAGTAAGTTTTAAAGAAACTTACAAACGATTTCACTTTTTGAATCAAATCATATCGATGGGGACAACTGAAGGGACACCAAAGGGACAATTGATCTTACTTCAATAAGGTTTTCAAAAGCCTCCTGAGAAATCCCTTATGTAGGGACCATCTTGACTCCTTAGTCTCGATTCGCAGATCTTGATTCTGGGGCAATGATATAATGATGTGATGGGCTATATCACATTGCCGTCTAGCGATGCCTCTACTATTCAATATGGGAAATCAAACTTTCAATAACATTAGCACACACTACACATCATGTTAAATCATGCAAAAGGTATAAATTTTAGTCCAAAAAGTGAAGTAAATAAGTTATAGTGGATGAGGAACTACCTCAACATCATATCTTTAACACTAGTGAAATCAAAACCATAATTGAACGGATAAGGTAGAAAAGTAGGAGAGCAATAGAATTTTCCCACCTGATTTACCCAAGGGACCCAACAAAATGATTAATCCTCGATGCCGTTAATAGGAGACTCAAGATTTCATCTCTCAAATTTGTAAGAAACTCCTCACAATTTTTTCAACTCTCATGATGCTGATATCACTTATCTAACTAGTCCCAATTGACTGAACAAGATCTGGTGATCCTCACCTTAGGGGCTAGCCCCTTTTAATGGAAAATAAATTTACAACTTAGCTTAAAACAAGGAGACCAAATCCTAATCTTATTTGATTTAATCTTAATAGGTTTGCTAATTTAACTAGGAATCTGATTTAACTAGGCTCGACAGACTAATCAACAATGGATTGGGACTGGGCTTAACTAAATTAACTCGGACTCGGAATTAGGGAAAGGAAGCAGAGCCCGATCGGGTTCCATCTGTGTGAACTGGCTGGTTTCCAGGCCCATTGGCCCTGTTCGCTCGTGCTTTTGATCCTTTTTATATCATTACTTGGACTCTCATTTGCTTCGTTAGACTTTTTTCTTGTTAATAACCTCATTAGGTGCAGAAACGCTTAGGTGGGATTTTATTCTCATCATTAGGTGATTTAAAAAAATAGATCTCACTTTTAGGCATCTACAATTAGCCCCACTTTGATCGAGCCTAAGTAAGGCGATGTTCAAAGTAATGGTCTTCACATGTAGCTGCTTGTCTGATTATGTCAATAAGATAGTCGATCCTGGCCACTGAGGGTCTTGAGATTCGGTGTTTTCCAACGTTTACAGGGACGGCAGTTGGTGATGTGAAATCCAAACTTAGCCGTCGAGGGCCGTAGGATTTGGCATTCGCTAACTTTTAGCATGATGTTGGCCTAATGACATAAAATCTAAACTTGACCATGGAGGGTCCTAAGATTTGGCATCCACCAACTTTTGTCATGACAGTGGCCTAATGATGTGATGTAAACCTGACCGCTAAGGGTCCTAAGATTTGGCGTTAGCTAACTTTCACCGTGGCGAAGGCCTTATGATGTCCTGTTATACTGGGAGCCAACAAATTGTTATCCTTTTACCAGATTAGTGGACCTTTTGCCATCCTAGTGGATTTCCTTGTTATCAAAGGAGTGGACCTTTCGTCAGCCCAATAGGTTTCCTTGTTGCTGGAGGAGCAAAACTTTCGTCAGATTAGCGAACTTATCCTTTTGCTGGTCTAGCAGACTTATCCTTTTGCCTAACTAGGCTACCTTTCGCTGGTCTGGCAGACTTGTGAATGTATCATTTTACTCAATTAGCGCACCTTTCACCGGCTTAGCAGACGTGCCCTTTCACTGAATTAGCAGACCTTTCATTTGATTGGCAGACCTTTCGCCAATGTAGTGGACTTATCCTTTCAACTGTGCAGCGGACTTGTCTATTCATCAAATTTGTAAGCCTTTAGCTAGTCTCACAGAATTATCCCTTGCCGAATTGGCAGACCCTTCACTAGTATAGCAAACTAATCCTTTCCCTGGGTTAGTGGGCCTTTCGCCAGTCTAAGGACTTGTGAATATATCCTCCCATTGGATTAGCAGACCTTTCACCAGTCTAGGGAATTCTTGAGTTTATGATCTTGCTTAAGTTATCCTGCCTTATTTGCTTACTATTATTTTTCTTATTAGTTTTTTCTTTCCTCCATTTTTATTAAAGCTAAAGCACGCTTTGAATAAATTGAGTGATAAATTGACAAGTTTAGACTTGTCTCTTGTTTGGCATGCAGCGGTGAACCCGGTTAGGTCACCTCTTTGCCATTTCTCTTCTTTACCACTTATAGCTTACCCTAATGCATGCAAAAGGTAGTACATTTAGCCACAATTCCTCCTTGAAAGTCGTCCGGGTCCCCTTTGACCATTTCTTCTTGGATTCTTGCTTATTGATTGATTTTTGGTTTTGAGAAGTTTAAATCTTTCTTGATTGGGTTTTTTATCATTTACTAATCACTCTGGTCTTAAGCACCTTCTTTATAAGAGGAATACTAAGCCTAAACTTATGAGATGGATTTTACTTTTGACAGAATTTGATTTTGAGATTAGAGATAAGAAAGGTTTTGAGAATGTAGTTACTGACCACTTATCTAGGATTATCTTATAGATTGAGTCTCATATTTCTAAGTGCTTCCCTGATGGGTAATTATTTACAGTCCACCATGACCCTCAGTATGTTGATATTGTTAACTAACTATTGTATGATGAGGTTCCTGAGCGTTGGAGTAAAAATGATAGAGACCAATTCTTCCATCTTGTGAATTTCTTTGTGTAGGATGATGCCTATTTGTTTAAGTATTGTTCTTATCAAGTCTTTAGAACATGTATTCCTAAGGGTTTAAGCATTGTCACGATCGAGCATGTGAGGAGCGTTTTAGTAGGAAAAAGATAGCATCCAAAGTTCTTCAACGTAGTTTTTGTTGGCTTACTTTTTTTAGGGATGCTTTTGAATGTTGTAAGTGTTATCCTAGGTGCTAGTAGTTAGGTAGGACTAGCAGGAGAGACATAACAGGACTTATTCCAATTATTCTACAGAGATCTTTGATGTATGAGGTATAGATTTTATGGAACTATTTTCATCTTCTTTTGGGAATGAATATATTTTATGAGTTATGGATTATGTCTCTAAATGGGTAGAGGTCATCCCTAATTGGACCAATGATGCTAAAGTAGTTGTGAATTTCCTTAGGGAAAATATTTTTGCTAGATTTAGCAAACCGCAAGCTATTACTACTGATTAGGGTGCCCACGTTACTAATATGTCATTTGATGCTTTGCTGAAGAGGTACTCTATAATCCATCGACTTGCTACCCCATCTCATCCCCATTAGTAGTGGCCAGGTAGAAGTGTCAAATAGGCAGAGTAAGCAGATTCTTGAAAAGAGCGTGCACAGAAACCAAAAGGATTGGGCCAACAAGCTCGTTGATGTTTTATGCACTTAAAGGACAGCTTGTAAGACTCCCTTAGGTAAGTCACCTTATAGGGTTGTATATGGCAAGCCTTTTCATCTTCCTATTGAGATTGAGCATAGGGCTTGGTGAGCTATCAAGATGCTGAACTATGGGTTAACTAAGACGGTTGAGGAAAGGCAACTGCAATTAAGAGGTAAACTAGAAGAGATTACAGCTAAAGCATATGAGAGTGCTTGATCTTACAAGGAAAGGGCTAAGTTATTTCATAACAGACATTCTTAGGAAAGACGTTAACCCTGGTACAAAAGAGAATTTATATGACTCTAAGCTCCACCTTTTTCTAGGAAAATTTAGGTCCTACTGGATAGGACCATATGTTATTTCTCACATATTTCTCCATGATGTAGTCAAGATACAGGATACTGAGAGTGGTGTAAATGATAAACTGAATGGAGTTTCTGGAGCTGCCAAACACAAAAGATGTGGAGTGTCTGATATTCCATAAACCTGTTTCTAATTACTGATGTGCTATTCAGTTAGTTCGAGTGTATTCAGCACCAGATATGGTTTGATTGAAATTTATTTCCCTTCTTTTCTCTTTTTCTATGGATATTTTCTTTTTGGGTATTTGGTGCTTTTTAGTTTGCTTCTGTTTTATCTATATGCATTTCTTTTTGAGTTTTAGGGTCTTGTCTTTTTCTTTAGTTTTGAATCTTATTTTTCCCTCTGAATGTTTATTTTTCTTTTTAGTTGTTTTTAAGTCTCCTTTCACTCGCAATGTGGACATTTTATGGGGTGGGGAAAATATTTTTGAAAAATTAAAAAAATGAAAAACTTGGAAAATTTTGAAAAGCCAAAATGATTTTTGTTTGTTTTAGGGAATATGTGCTATTTTGATTGACTATGTTCTCTTCTATCTTGGTTATTAGGTTGTATATAAGTATAGTGCAAATGATAAAACTTAATCCAAAGTGTGATATTTATACTCAGTCCTAACTCCTAACTTTTCTTAAGCTAGTTTGACTTTGGGGGATGAAACTATGAGATTTTGAGTCTTAAAGACTAATTTATCATTTTAGTCTCATATTTTTCTTTCATGTGTAACTCATCTATGATTACATCTTTAGAAATTAATTTGATTCTGATGGAGGTCCATCTATGAGCATGATCACTAGCCCTCAAGGAGGCCCAAGGGAGTCAAATTTCATGGGTAAAATCCAAGAATTCAGCTTAGCTTGCCAAGACACATCTCAGCCCATTCACGGTTTCAGGCCTATGCACAAACCTGATTTTGTGCATGTTATTTCTTAATCTTCCCAAAGGTATGATTGGGTTGCAGGAGGCCTAACTCTAAGTTTAAGATGTGCGCTTTCCAATAAGACCAATTGCACGGCATTTGGAGGTCATTTGCTACCTCAAATCAGCTGCTGAAGTCAAGTGCTCAAAACTGTTTTAGTTCTGCCCAATTATGGAAATGGGTCTGTTTGGATGATGAAAGCTCCTCCATTTGGACTGAAAATTATATGGCTTGAAAGTACATTAAAAATATTATCAAGTGGCCATAAAAAATCTCAGCCAAACTACATAACTATGGAGCTATTAACCAGCAAATTAAGGGAAGAAAATCCCTTTTACCCGGGTAAAGACAGCCAGCTGCATTTTGTTCTTTTTGAGGTGTTCTCGCTCTTATCAAGGTTTAATCCACTTGCAAAGGTCATGATTAAGTGCCTTGAAGCTGACTATGTCCTCCCAAGCCTCCCAAGTTGACAACTCAGCCTCAAGATCAACAATTAAGTGTTGTCAAGCCACGGTTGCATCTTCCCTTTTGTAGGCTAGTTTGGGTTTTCAAAATGTACCTAGTTTAGCTTACTAATTTCAATTTATAGCTAATATTTTGTACCTAGGAGGGATTATATAAGCCCCTTAATCAGCCTTGTACTCACTTCAGCTTGCATATTCAATGAAGTTGAGCATTGGCTCCTTTGAACTCTCAAACTCTCTTCTAGCTTATCTCTATCTTTGGCCGGGTAGGGTGGTGATCTAGCAAGAGTCTTAGCCTCTTCTTGGTGATGTCTCTGTATCCAAAGGTCGTTAAGGGCCCTAGCATAAGCCTTGGTGGTGTTTCTGTATCCAAGGAGAGTGCTAGCTTCGGTTTACCCTAAGTAAGTCATAGTTTGAGTTTGTGACTTCAAAGTTTGCTAGCTATTTCGAGTTCTTGTTGCCTTCTACCTTCATGTTCTCTAGCTTCCCCCTTGGAGATGCATCATATTTGGTATCAGAGCTAAGGTTTCCCTTAGCCTATACCTTCAGCCCAAACACACTTCCCACCGCCCCAAACACAAACCCAAAAACCACTCACTAAAACATCCTGAGACAAAGCACAAACTGTGCCAAACAGAAGATCAGCACGGCCACACCGTGCTGCTGAGCACAACCGTGCCACCTCTCAACCCTCAACACCCTATTTCAGAAGATCAACACGGCCCACCTGTGCCTCTGAGCACGACCGTGCCACTGCCCATCCGTTCCTAAGACACAAATTCTTCACTCTGAAGGCCAAGATGTCTGCTAGTACGACTGTGGATGAAAGGTTTGAAGCCCTCATGAAGAATTATGAGGCCTTAAGGCTACAAAACGAAGAAATCAGGAGTCAAAATGAGTATTTGAGGTGCCAACTTAGTGAGTCCATGAACCAAAAACAAAGGGAGCTTAGAAGTTCTCATTCTTCGAACTCATCCGAATCTGATCAAGGAGAAGAAGACCATGATGAGAGCCATCGCTTGAACTCTTCAAGTGAGGAAGAACCCTTAAGAAGACCAAGAAGGCATAGGAGGAATGCACCTAATCTTGGGGACATCAAGGTGGAGGTTCCAGAATCTGAAGGGAGACTTGATCCTGATGAGTTCTTGGAATGGCTCCAAACCGTTGAAAGAATCTTCGACTACAAGGAAATCCTGAAGGAAAGGAAGGTAAAACTTGTTGCCCTTAGACTCCATAAATATGCTTCCCTTTGGTGGTCCAACTTATGTCCTAAAAGAGCTAGACAAGGGAAGAGGAAGATTCGAACTTGGGAAAAGATGAAAGCCAAACTTAAGGCCCGTTTCTTACCACCCTCCTATCTTCAAGATAGTTACTCTCAACTCCATAACCTAACACAAGGAAATATGAGTGCTGAGGAGTATACGAGAGAGTTTGAAAAGTTATTGATTGAATGTGACCTTAGAGAAGCCGAAGAGCAAACCATAGTAAGGTATTTAGGGGACTTGATCTTAAGTATGCTCATGTGGTTGAATTGCAACAATATACTACTTTTGATGAAGTGTGTGTTCTAGCCCACAAAGTTGAGCAACAAAGAAAAGCCAAACTCCACAAAAAAGACCATCCTAAACCATTCCCTAAGAGCCAACCTTCCAACAAGGGGAGCTCTTACCCACCTCCCAAACCCTCGGTTCCTACCCCTTCCACCCCACAAAAGTCCCATGCCCCTCAGAGAAACCAACCCCCTTCAAACCGACCTAACCCCTCTCCTATGAACAATAGGAGATGTTTCAAATGCGAAGGCCTAGGTTACATAGCCTCGGAATGCCCTAATAGGAGAATTATCTCCTTGGCCGAATGGGAGGCATGTAAGGAGGATGAGGAGGAGGAGGAGAAGGAAGTGTACTTAATGGAAGAGCAAGAGGAGGTCGTGGAGGAAGCGGATGAAGGAGAATTGCTTGTCTTGAAAAGAGCTTTGAGTAGTCAAAAGGGAGACTTAGAAGAACAAAGGGAGAACATATTCCACACAAGATGCACCATCTAAGGCAAAGTATGCTCTCTCATCATTGATGGGGGGAGTTGTGCAAATGTTGCCTCTATAAGCATGGTGAAGAAGCTAGGCCTTCAAGCTTCGGCCCATCCCCATCCCTATAACATCCAATAGCTTAACCAAGGTAAGGTATTACAAGTCAATTCAAGATGCTTGATTTCCTTCTTTATCGGCAAGAATTATCATGATGAATTGTGGTGTGAAATTATCCCCATGGATGCATGCCATCTTTTATTGGGGAGACCTTGGTTGTTTGACCGAAGGGTGATGCATGATGGTTATTTGAATACCTACACCTTCCATAAAGATGGAAAAAAGATCACCCCTGCCCCCTTAAGCCCATCCCAACTCCATAAAAGTAAGCCACAAAAGAACCAAGACTGTTCGGACTCGCTCCTCACTTTTGGTGAACCCCTTCTTAAGGCCTCCCATCATGAGTTCAAGGCCTTCAAGGAGTGGATTCTCACCTCATTAGGAGAATCCGAGATTCCCCCACCTTCTCATCCCATAGCCATCTCACTCCTTAAACGCTTTGCCCATATCTTTCCCGAAGAGATACCATCCGACCTCCCCCCACAAAGATCCATCTAACACCACATTGACCTCATCCCCGGAGCCATACTTCCCAACAAACCAACCTATAGAATGAACCCTAAGGAGACCATAGAGATCCAAAGGCAAGTGGAAGAGTTGATGGCCAAAGGGTTGGTTAGGGAAAGCCTTAGTCCATGTGCGGTGCCAGCCTTGTTAGTTCCAAAGAAGGATGGGAGTATGCGAATGTGTGTAGATAGCCGGACGATTAACAAGATAACCATCAAGTATAGATATCCTATACCACGGCTTGAGGATATGCTTGATGAGTTACATGGCTCATGTGTGTTCTCTAAGGTGGACTTGAGGAGTGGCTACTACTAAATTCGGATTGGAGAAGGGGATGAATGGAAGATGGCCTTCAAAACAAAAGGGGGCTTGTATGAGTGGCTAGTCATGTTGTTCAGATTGTCTAATGCTCCAAGCACTTTTATGAGGCTCATGAATCAAGTATTTCGACCATTCATTGGGAGATTCGTGGTGGTATACTTTGATGACATCTTGATTTATAGCAAGAATGAAGAGGAGCACCGGGAGCACCTAACTCAAGTCATGAAGGTCCTTGAAAGGGAGAAGCTTTATGGTAACCTCAAAAAGTGTACATTCTTCACTTATGAGGTGACCTTCCTTGGTTACATTGTTACTAGCCACGGCATTAAGGTAGATGAGAGCAAAGTTGAGGCAATTCGTTCTCGGCCTACACCAAAGAGCATCCATGATGTGAGAAGTTTCCATGGGCTTGCCTCTTTCTATAGGCAGTTCATTAGAAATTTTAGCACTATCATGGCCCCCATGACCGAAGTGATTAAAGGCACGACCTTCAAGTGGAGCCCTAAAGCTCAAGAGGCATTCGACACCATCAAGTCCAAGCTAACTCAGGCCCCGGTCCTAGCCTTGCCATGCTTCGATAAGGTATTTGAAGTTGAATGTGACGCATTGGGAGTTGGCATTAAAGGAGTACTCACTCAGGAAGGGTGGCCCTTAGCCTTCTTTAGTGAGAAACTATGCGACTCAAGGAGGGAGTACTCGACATATGATAAAGAGTTTTATGCAATCGTGAGATGTCTTAAGCATTGGAGTCATTATTTGGTGGCTAGTGAGTTCATATTGCATTCGGATTATGAAGCCTTGAAGTATATTCAAGGGCAACACAAGCTTAACTCACGGCATGCCAAATGGATGGAGTTTCTCCAATCTTTCCACTTCACCATAAAGCACAAATCCGACAAGCTAAACCAAGGAGCCGATGCCTTGTCAAGAAGGCATCTACTCTTATTCCAGCTCGATGTATGCATCCTTGGTTTCGAGCATTTGAAGTCCCTATATAAAGATGATGAAGACTTTGGAGAGCTTTACAAGGAATGCAAGCGGCATCTAAAAGGAGACTTCTTGATTCAAGATGGGTTCTTATTCAAAGGCCCTCGACTTTGCATCCCTAAATGTGGGACTAGGGAGTTATTCATTCGAGAGGTTCATGGCGAATCCATGGCCGGCCACTTTGGGGAGAACAAGATTCTTATCATGTTGAAGGAGCACTATTATTGGCCAAGTATGAGCAAGGATGTCCAAGATATGATAAAAAGATGTGCTACTTGCCAAGTAGCCAAAAGTCACTTACTACCTCATGGCCACTATATGCCCTTGCCGGTTCCAACCCTCCCATTGGAAGATGTTAGCGTGGATTTCGTACTAGGGCTACCAAGGACACAAAGGAGCAAAGATTCAATCTTTGTGATTGTAGACCGCTTTTCCAAGATGTCACATTTCATCCCTTGTACCAAGACGAATAATGCCACCCATATTGCCGAGTTGTACTTCAAAGAAGTAATGAGGTTGCATGGCATCCCGAGATCTATAGTCTTTGATCGTGATACCTAGTTCCTTAGCCATTTTTGGGTGACACTTTGGAAGAAGATGGGCACCAAGCTCAAGTATAGCACTACTTGTCATCCCCAAACGGATGGACAAACCAAAGTCACCACTCGAACCTTGGGGACCCTTTTGAGAGTCTTGGTGGAAACTTGTGCCAAAGCTTGGGATTTGCTCTTACCACACGCTGAATTTGCTTACAATAAGGCCCCCAGCAAAACAACCGGCTTGTCCCCATTCAAGGTCGTATATGGAGTGGATCCTTTGAGTCCACTTGATCTTATGCCAAGAGAGATGAATGAGAAGCCAAATGTGGACGCTAGTAGGAGAGTGGAGGAGATTCAAAGGCTCCATGAGATGGTCAAGTCCAAGATTAACAAGGCCAATGCATCCTATCAAGTCCAACCAAGCAAGCATAAGAAGAGAGTGGTGTTTCACCCCAGAGACTTGGTGTGGGTTCACTTGAGGAAGGAGAGATTTCCTTCCAAATGCAAGAGTAAGATAATGCCAAGGGTGGATGGCCCCTTTAAAGTCTTGGAAAGGATCAATGACAATGCATATAAGACCAACTTGCCCGGTGATTATGGAGTTTCGACCACTTTCAACGCAGCCGATCTAAGCCCGTATTTGGAAGATGATCATCTTGACAATTTAAGGGCGAATTCTCTCCAACAAGTGAAGGATTGTTGAATTCCAAGAGTACACAACCACAAGAGGGGGGTGAATTGTGGTGGTCGATTTTCGCCTAATAACTGACAAACAACCGTAGCACTTGATTGCAGAGATTGTTTGTAAATCACAAACAACCTTACACCTTGTTTGTAGCGGTTGTTCTCAATTGATTCAGTAGCGAAATTCAAAGTAATAAATGCGGAAATAAAGCACACACAATTTTTACGTGGAAAACACCTCTAACTCAACTGAGGTGTGAAAAACCACGACCTACCTCGTGTAGGATTTAACCACTTCACTTACGGGCTGAAAACGTTACAAACACAACACTCCTTGTTACAACTTGTAACCCACGTAACCTTCTTCCCTAAGACAGGTTACACCACGTCCAATCTCACCAGATAGGACACGTGTAAAGTCCACACGGCTGAGGACACACTCACTCACTTTCTGTTCTGAGAACAGGGGTACAAAACACCTTACTGGGGTGCTTCTAACTTAAGCAGATGTAAGATACAATGATGTCCTATTATGCCAAGAAATTGAAAGCTCAGTTAAGCACAATCTTCTCACGGTTTTTCTCTTTGAAATTCAGCTCTAAGAATCTCTTATTTCTTTGTAAAAACCGGATTGTCAAATGGGAGAGAGAATTTCAATATTTAAATGCACAACCCAACGGCTATTCTTTTCAAAAGATAGGGAAAATCCTCTATTTTTAGTCGCTTAGAAGATTCACCAAAGATTTTCAATGGCTAAGAGAGGAGAGAAGATTTTCTTAAAATATCTTGGCCGAGTAATCTAGCTTGAAAAGGATAAAATCTTGATTTATCCCAAATTCAATCAAGACCTAAAAATAAGGGATAAGAATCTTTCAAGCGAAATCTTTAGCAAAAACGGTTTTGCAATTTTTTTTTCCTCAAATTCAAAACAAATCTTTTTAGATCTGGCAGCCAACCGAAGCAAATTTTCAGATAAGACTGATGTAGCTGCTGTAGTTTTTGAGAACACCCTAGGCACCTGTTTGCAGGGTTGTTTGGAAATGGTGTCCCAAAGCAACTTTTCGAAAACCGTTTTCAAGAAGTGCTAAAAATGATACTTTCAAGATTGGCATATTAACAAGAGTCTAAAAGATAAAAACTAAATTAACCAAGACTCCTTGTAAGAATTAGTTGTCTTGTCAAGACTGAATATGCTGCTCCAAAACACCTTGGTCACCTTGATTCCTTGGGTGATCTTGTGTAGCTGAATGTTCCTCAAGACTTAAACCATATGTGTTGTTTGCTGATCTTGTGTCACTGAAGCTCAGAACCTGTTCCTAAGACTTGTTCTCAACATTTAGCCACCAGGTTAATAAAATATCTCAAACAGCAGTGTAGGAACAACGGTGTATTAGGCCCTATTTGGAGAGCTTGTTTGGAACAAGATTACTTAGACAAATATGTTACTCTTGGATTTGTTATCATCAAAACTAAATATAATCAACAAATTTCCCCTTTTTGATGATGACAAACCAAGTGACCATATTGACAAAATTAAAAAGCTTAACAACGTTTAATGCTGATAGGGATCCTCTAGGTGCTAGGTCATAGAGCACGTCATATGGTTTTATTCATATGGTCTTATTCCCCCTTTTGGCATCATTAAAAAGCATAAAAAACAGTATGAATGCAAGAAAAGAAATATAGAGCATAAGGTGCAAGAAGCATCATTAAGGAGATATTGCATTAAAAATAGTACAATGCCAAAAACGAAGATAGGAGGAGACAAGAGAACAGCCTAGAGAATCAGGTTGCAGGGGGTGTCTCGTTTGCAGAGGAGGAATACTGGGGGCAAGAGTGGAGAGAAGGGCAAGCAATTCCTCATGGCGTTTGGCAGAGAGGGCTTGCTTCTCAGCAAGAGCAGCCTTGACAGTTGAGAGCTCATCCTTGAGGCGAGCATTGTCCTCAAAAACAGCCTCAAGTTTGATGGAAGGTTGCCCAGAAACAGGTGGTCGAGGTGGTCGACGACCCTGTTTGTAGACTGACCCTTCGCCAACCTCATAGCCACACCCGAGCAGTGTGTCAATCCCAATCTCATCAACGACTTGGGCCTCCACTCGCCGTGTGAGCACTATCCCAAGGTGCTCAAACACCCTTGTCAGCAGAAACCCATATCCAAGATCATGGGCCCGGGTGGTGTTCGCAATTCGCCCTATGTGGCGAATCATGATTGCAGGGAGGTTGATTGGTTCCTCCTAATCCAGTAAGTCCCTACAAGGAACACTAATTCCCTTCCACAGTCGAAGGGAATATCATCCATCCCCATTCCCACTGATTGTAGGGACAAGCTTTTCAGGAATTTGAAAGGCTTGTACAGGATTGGGCGAGGGGGAGCAGGGATTGAGGACGCAAGAACGAGGGCTTTTGATTAAGAGGAGTTGTTGGGAGCCATTGTTGCTAGAAGAGAGAGATTAGGGTTTAAGGTTTTTGCAGGGTTTTCAGGTTTTGCTTGTGTGCGAGATGAACGGCAGAACTGAGAACAGGGCATATAAAGAGAGAGAGAGAGAGAGCACCCAAAATCTTTAGAAGATTTCTCGGTTTGCAACGGGTGTGAGCATTAAAAGCTTGTGCCTTGGGAAGGAAAGAAAACACATCGAGCAACCAAGGGGCGTACCTGTTCTCTTCGTTATGCCTGTTCTTTGCCGTCTGATCTTGATTGGACTTAATGGTATTAAGGCGGCTCCAGTACATCCCCTTATGCTGCACTAAGTGGATAAGTAGAGACAAAATGCACGCAATTCGAGTGTATGCAATCACATCCGTTGTTAATAAGATTTGCAAACAGGGGGAGAGAACAGGGTGTAAATGTTGATCTTACCAAACCCAGTTCATGTTCTGGAAACAGGTATCTCAGGGTGTTCTCACCAACCCTAGTTCCAGTCTATTTCTCTCAAATTGATCTCTAGCTAGTGCCTTAGTGAATATATCAGCAATTTGATTTTTCGTTGTGCAAAAATTCATAGAGATTAAACCCTTTTCAACATTATCTCTCAAGAAATGATGTCGAATGTCAATATGCTTTGTTCTTTTATGTTGACATGGATTTTTGGCAATGTTAATTGCACTTGTGTTATCACAAAAAATAGGAATGCATCTAGTGTCAATACAAAAGTCCTTAAGTTGTTGCCTTATCCACAACAGTTGAGCATAACATGAAGCTGTGCAACATATTCAGCTTCTGCTATGGACATGGCAACAGAATGTTGCTTCTTGGTAGCCCAAGATACCAAATAAGGTCCAAGAAAGTGAGCCATACCTGAGGTTCTCTTTCTATCAACTAGGAATCTAGCATAGTCAGCATCAGCATATCCAACAAGATCAAAATTGCAACCTCTAGGATACCATAAGGCTAAATTGGGTGTATGTTTCAAATATCTTAGTATCCGTTTCACAGCCTTAAGATGAGTTTCCTTAGGATTAGACTAAAAACGGGCACATAAACCAACACTAAAAACAATATCTGGTCTACTAGCGGTTAGGTATAGGAGTGACCCAATCATGCCCCTATAGAGTTTCCCCTCAACTGAGGGACTCCCATCATCCATAACCAACCTGGTTGAAGAAGAAATAGGAGTGTCTACGGGTTTGACCAACTCCATCCCAAAACGCTTAAGTAGCTCCTTGATATACTTTTGTTGATGGATCATGGTGCCGTTTGGAGTTTGCTTGATTTGTAAGCCTAAGAAAAAGTTAAGCTCACCCATCATGCTCATCTCAAACTCACTCCTCATCATATTTGAAAATTCATTGCATAAATCATGATGAGTTGCACCAAATATAATGTCATCAACATATATTTGGACAATCAATAAATGTTCCCCCTTAGATTTTAGAAACAAGGTATTGTCTACCTTGCCTCTTCTAAAATCATTTTCAATTAAAAAACTTGACAACCATTCGTACCAAGCTCTAGGAGCTTGTTTTAGGCCATAAAGAGCTTTGTTAAGTTTGAAAACATGGTTAGGAAATTCACTGTTTTCAAAACCAGGGGGTTGTTTGACATACACCTCTTCTTTAAGGTATCCGTTGAGGAATGCACTTTTCACGTCCATTTGATATAGCTTGATTTCCATATGAGCTGCAAAGGCTATTAAGATTCGAATAGCCTCAATTCTAGCAACTGGTGCAAAGGTTTCTTCATAATCGATCCCTTCTTCTTGATTATACCCTTGAACAACCAGCCGTGCCTTGTTCCTAGTGACTGTTCCTGACTCATCCAGTTTGTTTCGGAACACCCACTTGGTTCCAATGATTGTTCTCTCTGCAGGTTTAGGTACAAGGTGCCATACTTTGTTTCTTTCAAATTGATGGAGCTCTTCTTGCATTGCCGTGACCCAATCTGAATCTGCAAGAGCTTCATTCACACTCTTTGGCTCAATATTAGAGAGAAAAGCATAGAAAGCACAGAAATTCTTAAGCTTAGACCTAGTTTGCGCTCCACTGTTAATATCAGACAGAATTTGATCAAGGGGATGCGAACTATGGTACTTCCATGGTCGTGGAGTAAGAGGATCCACAGACCCATGCTCTACTCTAGTCGTAATATCAAGCTTACGATCATCTCCTGAGCCTGTTTCTGCACCTGTTTGTAAGCCTGTTCCTGAAGAACATGGTCCCGAACAGGGTTCAACGGTGTTTCCCCCTGTTTGGTGTTCACCTTGCCTGCTGTTCTGAGGAACACCTTCAGGAGTTGTTTTCTCCATGGTGTTCTTACCTCGTTTATCTTGGAGCAACACTTCTTTTCGAACAAGACCTAATTCAAGTTCATCTTCCTGTGCATCATTCTCACTCAACAAGTTAGATTCATTAAAAAGCACATGCACACTTTCCTCAACACACAAGGTCCTTTTGTTAAAGACTTTGTATGCCTTGCTGTGAGAAGAATAGCTAAGAAATATTGCCTCATCACTCCTAGGGTCAAACTTTCCTAAGGCATCCTTCCCATTATTATGCACAAAACACCTACAACCAAATGTTCTTAGATGCGTAATATTGGGTTTTATGCCCTTGAAAAGTTCATAAGGAGTTTTGTTCAAAATGGGTCTGATCATGCATCTATTTATAATGTAACATGAGGTGTTCAATGCTTCTGCCCAGAAATACCTAGGAAGACCACTAGCAATAAGCATTGTTCTGGTCATGTCTTCCAGGGTGCGATTTTTGCGCTCAACCACCCCATTTTGTTGGGGTGTTCTTGGAGCTGAGAAGTTATGATCAACACCATGTTCATTACAATAGTTGATAAAACTTGCATTTTCAAACTCAGTTCCATGATCAGATCTCAAACTAATTAAGGAGTATCCTACTCTCTTTTCAACCTTTTTGAGAAAGGCAATAAAATTCTCAAAGGTTTCATCTTTGGATGCCAAAAACAAGGTCCAAGTAAATCGAGAGTAATCATCCACTACAACAAGCACATACTTTTTCCCACCTCTACTAGTTATCCTCATGGGACCACACAAATCAATGTGTAATAATTCTAGAGGTCGGGTAGTGCTTACACATTTTTTCGATTTAAAAGAAGATCTGACTTGTTTGCCTTTTGCACAAGCTTCACATACCTTGTCATCATTAAATTTGATGGAAGGTAGTCCAATAACCAGGTCTTTTGAAACAAGTTTGTTTAAAAGAGTAAGGCTTGCATGACCTAGTCTCTTTTGCCAGAGCATTATGTCATCATTCACAACACTCAAACAAGTCAGGTTGTTTTGGGGAAGAGTGGAAATACATACTTTGTAAACATTTTTGTGTCGCTTCCCCCTTAATACGACATCTCCTGTGTTGACATTGACAACCAAGCAATGTGTTCGTGAGAACACCACTAGGTTGTTCTTGTTACACAGTTGGGACACACTTAGTAAATTATGCTTTAAACCATCAACTAAGTGCACATTATCAATTGAGGGAGAGAGTTTTACCAATGCTACCTACACCGACAATTGTCCCAGACTTGCCGTTGCCAAAAGCCACGCTCCCACCGGTTGAAGCTGTAAGTGAGAGAAAGTTTGATTTTTCTCCAGTCATATGCCGCGAACACCCACTATCAACATACCACAGCTGCCTGTTTTCAAGGTTGTTTTCTGATCTGTTTGACAGGGTGTTTCTTACCCTGTTTGCTGGTTGTTTGTGGGGTTGTTCTCTCTCACTTCAGCCTGCAAAACAAATCACAGGTTAGTTTTGGGAACCCAGATCCACTTGGGTCCCATTCTTTTAGACAAGTAAAGCTCATCTTTTCTAATCCAGATTTGTTTCACATACCTTTCATTTTTTTCAATGACATACCTTCTCAGAGGACATGAATATCGATAGTGACCAGTTTTACCACAATGAAAGCAAACAATGTTTTCAGGTAATCCCACATACTTTCTATGAATTGGGTAAACTGTTCGTTTAGGCTTATATCCAAGTCCCTTTTTGTTTCGACTGTGGTGAGTGTTTAACCAATCAAGGGCTTGTGAGGACTTGTTCCAGCGCTTGGTTGTGATAAGCTCGGTTTCCAGTTTTTCTATATTAGCATGCAAACCCTTGTTCTCCCTGAGCAAGGACTCAACCATTCCTTCCACCTCAAAGAGTTTTTCCTCCATTTGAGAATAATCTCCCTCTTTTATAAAGAGGTTTTCTTTGAGCGTATTAATATTTTCATGTAAGCCCAGTTTTTCATTTTTAAGGATCTCATTTTCTAGTTCTAGGTCTCGGACATCTCGTTTCAATTCAGCACAAGTATCCATCAAGGTATACAAAAGTTCTTCGAGAGTTGCTTTATTGAGACCACGTACCTTGTTTTTGAGATCAGTAAGACTGTTTGTTGATTCATCATCTGAATCTGCGTCACTTTGTGCCATGAGAGCTACAGCACCTTCATCAGTTTCAGACTCACCTTCATCCTCAGAGGAATCTCCCCAGGCAGCAAGCATAGCCTTCGAGAATCGTCTCCCAGAACTGCTTGCAGCTTGTTTTCTACCTTGTTTCCTGGGGTGTTCTTGCTCTTGCTCTTCTCGAAGTAGTGGACAGTTCTTCACAATGTGATCTGGTTTGCCACACTTGAAACACCCTGTGAACTGTTCTCGGGGGTGTTTTTGGACTTACTGAAGTCTTTTCTTTTGCTGTTTTCTTTGACCTTTTTGAAGAATTTCTTGAACTTTCTTGTCATTAAGGCCATCTCTTCATCCTCAAGGTCAGAGTCATCATCCTCTTGTGCTTTCAAGGCAAGCCCATGATCCTTCTTCTGCTCCTCTTTTTGTTGTGAGTTCTTTCTGAGTTCATAGGTTTGAAGATTGCCAATCAACTCGTCGAGGGTGATCTTATTCATGTCTTTAGCTTCTTGGATGGCTGTCACCTTCGCTTCCCAAGACCGAGGCAAAATCCTTAGAATCTTCCTCACCAGCTCTTCTGTGGTGAAGGATTTTCCCAGGGATTTTAGCTCGTTTGTTATGTGGGTGAAGCGTGTGTACATATCCATCACGTTCTCACGATCACCCATATCAAACAACTCATATTGCCTCATAAGTAGCTCAATACGTGATTGTTTGACTTGACTTGTTCCTTTATGAGCTACTTGGAGGGCATTCTATATCTCCTGAGCTGACTCACACTCCGAGATACGTGTATATTCATCTGGACCTAGGCCAAAATATAATAGCTTCTTGGCCTTAGCATTCTTTTCCATTTTCTTATAGTCTTCACCATCAAACTCTATGGGTTCCTTGGGAACCTTCTTACCATCTTCAAGCACCTTGGTGGGAACAAGGGGCCCGTTCTTGATGAGCATCCATAATTCATAATCTTCTGCCTGAATATAGTTCTCCATCCTATTCTTCCACCAACTATAATGTTGGTCGTTGAAATAGGGTGGACGAGTAATGGATTGCCCATCAAGGATTCCTTATGGTGTACTCATCTTCAGAATCTCTCAAGGTGTTAGCCCTTTTGAGGGAACCCGCTCTGATACCACTTGTTGAATTCCAAGAGTACACAACCACAAGAGGGGGGTGAATTGTGGTGGTCGATTTTCACCTAATAACTGACAAATAACCGTAGCACTTGATTACAGAGATTGTTTGTAAATCACAAACAACCTTACGCCTTGTTTGTAGCGGTTGTTCTCAATTGATTCAGTAGCGAAATTCAAAGTAATAAATGCGGAAATAAAGCACACACAATTTTTACGTGGAAAACACCTCTAGCCCAACTGAGGTGTGAAAAACCACGACCTACCTCGTGTAGGATTTAACCACTTCACCAACGGGCTGAAAACGTTACAAACGCAACACTCCTTGTTACAACTTGTAACCCACGTAACCTTCTTCCCTAAGACCGGTTACACCACATCCAATCTCACCAGATTGGACACGTCCAAAGTCCACACGACTGAGGACACACTCACTCACTTTTTGTTCTGAGAACAGGGGTACAAAACACCTTACTGGGGTGCTTCTGACTTAAGCAGATGTAAGGTACAATGAAGTCCTATTATGTCAAGAAATTGAAAGCTCAGTTAAGCACAATCTTCTCACAGTTTTTCTCCTTGAAATTCAGCTCTAAGAATCTCTTACTTCTTTGTCAAAACCGGATTGTCAAATGGGGGAGAGAATTTCAATATTTAAACGCACAACCCAACGGCTATTCTTTTCAAAAGATAGGGAAAATCCTCTATTTTTAGTCGCTTAGAAGATTCACCAAAGATTTCCAACGGCTAAGAGAGGAGAGAAGATTTTCTTAAAATATCTTGGCCGAGTAATCTAGCTTGAAAAGAATAAAATCTTGATTTATCCCAAATTCAATCAAGACCTAAAAATAAGGGATAAGAATCTTTCAAGAGAAATCTTTAGCAAAAACGGTTTTGCAATTTTTTTTTTTTCAAATTCAAAACAAATCTTTTTAGATCTGGCAGCCAACCGAAGCAAATTTCCAGATAAGACTGATGTAGCTGCTGTAGTTTTTGAGAACACCCTAGGCACCCTGTTTGCAGGGTTGTTTGGAAATGGTGTCCCAAAGCAACTTTTCGAAAACCGTTTTCAAGAAGTGCTAAAAATGATACTTTCAAGATTGGCATATTAACAAGAGTCTAAAAGATAAAAACTAAATTAACTAAGACTCCTTGTAAGAATTAGTTGTCTTGTCAAGAGTGAATATGCTGCTCCAAAACACCTTGGTCACCTTGATTCCTTGGGTGATCTTGTGTAGCTGAATGTTCCTCAAGACTTAAACCATATGTGTTGTTTGCTGATCTTGTGTCACTGAAGCTCGGAACCTGTTCCTAAGACTTGTTCTCAACATTTAGCCACCAGGTTAATAAAATATCACAAACAGCAGTGTAGGAACAACGGTGTATTAGGCCCTGTTTGGAGAGCTTGTTTGGAACAAGATTACTTAGACAAATATGTTACTCTTGGATTTGTTATCATCAAAACTAAATATAATCAACAAGGATGATGAAGTTCCATCCATGAGCATGATCACTAGCCCTCAAGGAGGCCCAAGGGAGTTCAATTTCATGGGTAAAATCCAAGAATTCCGCTTAGCTTACCAGGACACATCTCTGCCCATTCACGATTTCGGGCCTGTGCACAAACCCGGTTTTGTACACGTTATTTCTTAATCTTCCCAAAGGTATGATTGGGTTTTAGTAGGCCTAACTTTAATTTTAAGATGTGCTCTTTCCAATAAGACCAATTGTAAGTCATTTGGAGGTCATTTGCTACCTCAAATCAGCTGTTGAAGTCAAGTGCTCAAAACTGTTTCAGTTCTGCCTAGTTCTGGAAATGGGTCTGTTTGGATGACCAAAGCTCCTCCATTTGGACTGAAACTTTTATGGCTTGAAACTACATTAAAAATATTATCAAGTGGCCATAAAAAACCTCAGCCAAACTACACACCTAAGGAGCTATTAACCAGCAAATTAAGGGAAGAAAATCCCTTTTACCCGGGTAAAGACAGCCAGCTGCATTTTCTTCTTTTTGAGGTGTTCTTGCTCTTATCAAGGTTTAATCCACTTGCAAAGGTCATGATTAAGTGCCTTGAAGCTGATTATGTCCTCCCAAGCCTCCCAAGTCGACAACTCAGCCTCAAGATCAACAATTAAGTGTTGTCAAGCCACGGTTGCATCTTCCCTTTTGTAGGCTAGTTTGGGTTTTCAAAATGTACCTAGTTTAGCTTGCTAATTTCAATTTATAGCTGATATTTTGTACTTAGGAGGGATTATATAAGCCCCCCAATCAGCCTTGGACTCACTTCAGCTTGCATATTGAATGAAGTTGAGCATTGGCTCCTTTGAACACTAAACTCTCTCCTAGCTTATCTCTATCTTTGGTCGGGTAGGGTGGCGATCTAACAAGAGTGTTAGCCACTTCTTGGTGGTGTCTCTGTATCCAGGAGGTTGTTAAGGGTGCTAACATAAGCCTTGGTGGTGTTTCTGTATCCAAGGAGAGTGCTAGCTTCGGTTTACCCTAAGTAAGTCATAGTTTGAGTTTGTGACTTCAAAGTTTGCTAGCTATTCTGAGTTCTTGTTGCCTTCTACCTTCGTGTTCCCCAGCTTCCCCTTGGAGATACATCATATTTGGTATCAGAGCTAGGGTTTCCCTTAGCCTATACCTTCAGCCCAGACACACTTCCCACCGCCCCAAACACAAACCCAAAAACCACTCACCAAAACATCCTGAGGCAAAGCACAAACCATGCCAAACAGAAGATCAGTATGGCCACACCGTGCTGCTGAGCACGACCGTGCCACCTCTCAACCCTCGACACCCTGTTTCAGAAGATCAGCACGGCCCACCCATGCCCCTGAGCACAACCGTGCCACTACCCATCCGTTCGTTAGACACAAATTCTTCACTCCGAAGGCCAAGATGTCTGCTAGTATGACTATGGATGAGAAGTTTGAAGCCCTCATGAAGAATTACGAGGCCTGGAGGCTACAAAATGAAGAAATCAGGAGTCAAAATTAGTATTTGAAGCGCCAACTTAGTGAGTCCATGAGCCAAAAACAAAGGGAGCTTAGAAGTTCTCGTTCTTTAAACTCTTCCGAATCTGATCAAGGAGAAGAAGAACTCTTTAAGTGAGGAAGGACCTTTAAGAAGACCAGGAAGGCATAGGAGGAATGCACCTAATCTTGGGGACATCAAGGTGGACGTTCCGGAATTTGAAGGGAGACTTGATCCCGACGAGTTCTTGGAATGGCTCCAAACCGTTGAAAGAATCTTCGACTACAAGGAAATCGCGGAGGAAAAGAAGGTAAAACTTATTGCCTGTAGACTCCATAAATATGCTTCCCTTTGGTGGTCCAACTTGTGTGCTAAAAGAGCTAGACAAGGGAAGAGGAAGATTCGAACTTAGGAAAAGATGAAAGCCAAACTTAAGGCCCGTTTCTTACCACCCTCCTATCTTCAAGATAGTTACTCTCAACTCCATAACCTAACTCAAGGAAATATGAGTGTTGAGGAGTACACTAGAGAGTATGAAAAGTTGTTGATTAAGTGTGACCTCAGAGAAGCCGAAGAGCAAACCATAGTGAGGTACTTAGGGGGACTTGATCCTAAGTATGCTCATGTGATTGAATTACAACAATATACTACTTTTGATGAAGTGTGTGCTCTAGCCCACAAAGTTGAGCAACAAATAAAAGCCAAACTCCACAAAAAAGACCCTCCTAAACCATTCCCTAAGAGCCAACCTTCCAACAAGGGGAGCTCTTACCCACCTCCCAAACCCTCGGTTCCTACCCCTTCCACCCCACAAAAGTCCCAAGCCCCTCAAAGAAACCAACCCCCTTCAAACCGGCCTAACCCCTCTCCTATGAACAACAGGAGATGTTTCAAATGCCAAGGCCTAGGTTACATAGCCTCGGAATGCTCTAATAGGAGAATTATCTCCTTGGCCGAATGGGAGGCATGTAAGGAGGATGAGGAGGAGTAGGAGAAGCAAGTGCACTTAATGGAAGAGCAAGAGGAGGTCGTGGAGGAAGCGGATGAGGCAGAATTACTTGTCTTGAAAAGAGCTTTGAGTAGTCAAAAGGGAGACTTAGAAGAACAAAGGGAGAACATATTCCACATAAGATGCACCATCCAAGGCAAAGTATGCTCTCTCATCATTGATGGGGGAGTTGTGCAAATGTTGCCTCCGTAAGCATGGTGGAGAAGCTAGGCATTCAAGCTTCGGCCCATCCCCATCCCTATAACATCTAATAGCTTAACCAAGGTAAGGGATTACAAGTCAATTCAAGATGCTTGATTTCCTTCTCTATCGGTAAGAATTATCATGATGAATTGTGGTGTGACGTTATCCCCATGGATGCATGCCATCTTTTGTTCGGGAGACCTTGGTTGTTTGACCGAAGGGTGATGCATGATGGTCATTTGAATACCTACACCTTCCATAAAGATGGAAAGAAGATCACCCTTGCCCCCTTAAGCCTATCCCAACTCCACAAAAGTAAGCCACAAAAGAACCAAGACCGTTCGGACGTGCTCCTCACTTTTGGTGAACCCCTTCTTAAGGCCTCCCATCATGAGTTCAAGGCCTTCAAGGAGTGGATTCTCACCTCATTAGGAGAATCCGAGATTCCCCCACCTCCTCATCCTATAGCCATCTCACTCCTTAAATGCTTTGCCCATGTCTTTCCCGAAGAGATACCATCCAGCCTACCCCCACAAAGATCTATCCAACACCACATTGACCTCATCCCTGGAGCCATACTTCCCAACAAACCGGCCTATAGAATGAACCCTAAGGAGACCATGGAGATCCAAAGGCAAGTGGAAGAGCAGATGGCCAAGGGGCTGGTTAGGGAAAGACTTAGTCCATGTGCAGTGCCAGCCTTGTTAGTTCCAAAGAAGGATGAGAGTATGCGAATGTGTGTAGATAGCCGGACAATCAACAAGATAACCATCAAGTGTAGATACCCTATACAACAGCTTGAGGATATGCTTGATAAGTTACATGGCTCAAGTGCGTTCTCTAAGGTGGACTTGAGGAGTGGCTACTACCAAATTCGGATTAGAGAAGGGGATGAATGGAAGACGACCTTCAAAACAAAAGGGGGCTTGTATGAGTGGCTAGTCATGCCGTTCGGATTGTCTAATGCTCCAAGCACTTTTATGAGGCTTATGAATCAAGTATTTCGACCATTCATTGGGAGATTTGTGGTGGTATACTTTGATGACATCTTGATTTATAGCAAGAATGAAGAGGAGCACCGGGAGCTCCTAAGTCAAGTCATGAAGGTCCTTGAAAGGGAGAAGCTTTATGTTAACCTCAAAAAGTGTACATTCTTCACTTATGAGGTGACCTTCCTTGGCTACATTGTTACTAGCCACGACATTAAGGCAGATGAGAGCAAAGTTGAGGCAATTTGGTCTTGGCCTACACCAAAGAGCATCCATGATGTGAGAAGTTTCCATGGGCTTGCCTCTTTCTATAGGCGGTTCATTAGACATTTTAGCACTATCATGGCCCCCATGACCGAAGTGATTAAAGGCACAACCTTCAAGTGGAGCCCTAAAGCTCAAGAGGCATTCGACACCATCAAGTCCAAGCTAACTCAAGCCCCGGTCCTAGCCTTGCCATGCTTTGACAAGGTATTTGAAGTTGAATGTGATGCATCGAGAGTTGGCATTGGAGGAGTACTCACTCAAGAAGGGCAGCCCTTAACCTTCTTTAGTGATAAACTATGTGACTCAAGGAGGAAGTACTCGACCTATGATAAAGAGTTTTATGCAATCGTGAGATGTCTTGAGCATTGGAGTCATTATTTGGTGGCTAGTGAGTTCATATTGCATTTGGACCATGAAGCCTTGAAGTATATTAAAAGGCAACACAAGCTTAACTCACGACATGCCAAATGGGTGGAGTTTCTCCAATCTTTCCACTTCACCATAAAGCACAAATCCAACAAGCTAAACCAAGGAGCCGATGCCATGTCAAGAAGGCATCTACTCTTATTCTAACTCAATGCATGCATCCTTGGTTTCGAGCATTTGAAGTCCCTATATAAAGATAATGAAGACTTTAGAGAGCTTTACAAGGAATACAAGCGGCATCCAAGAGGAGACTTCTTGATTCAAGATGGGTTCTTATTCAAAGGCCCTCGGCTTTGCATCCCTAAATGTGGGACTAGCGAGTTACTCATTCAAGAGGTTCATGGCGGATCCTTGGCCAGCCACTTTGGGGAGAACAACACTCTTATCATGTTGAAGGAGCACTATTATTGGCCAAGTATGAGCAAGGATGTCCAAGATGTGATAGAAAGATGTGCTACTTGCCAAGTAGCCAAAAGTCACTCACTACCTCATGGCCACTATATGCCCTTGCCGGTTCCAACCCTCCCATGGGAAGATGTTAGCATAGATTTCGTACTAGGGCTACCGAGGACATAAAGGAGCAAAGATTCAATCTTTGTGGTTGTAGATCACTTTTCTAAGATGGCACATTTCATCCCTTGTACTAAGACGAATGATGCCACCCATATTGCCGAGTTGTACTTCAAAGAAGTAATGAGGTTGCATGGCATTGCGAGATCCATAGTCTCAGATCGTGATACCAAGTTCCTTAGCCATTTTTAGGTGAAACTTTGGAAGAAGATGGGCACCAAGCTCAAGTATAGCATTACTTGTCATCCCCAAGCGGATGGACAAACTGAAGTCACCAATCAAACCTTGGGGACCCTTTTGAGAGTCTTGGTGAAAACCAGTGTCAAAACTTCGGATTTACTCTTACCACACGCCGAATTTGCTTACAATAAGGCCCCTAGTAAAACAACCGGCTTGTCCCTATTCAAGGTCGTATATGGAGTGGATCCTTTGAGTCCACTTGATCTTGTGCCAAGAGAGATGAATGAGAAGCCAAATGTGGACGCTAGTAGGATAGTGGAGGAGATTCAAAGGCTTCATGAGATGGTCAAGTCCAAGATTGACAAGGCCAATGCATCCTATCAAGTCCAAGCAAGCAAGCATAAGAAGAGAGTGGTGTTTCACCCCGGAGACTTGGTGTGGGTTCACTTGAGGAAGGAGAGATTTCCTTCCAAACGCAAGAGTAAGATAATGCCAAGGGCAGATGGCCCCTTTGAAGTCTTGGAAAGGATCAATGACAATGCATATAAGATTAACTTGCCTGGAGATTATGGAGTTTTGGCCACTTTCAATGTAGCCGATCTAAGCCCATATTTAGAAGATGATCATCTTGACAATTTGAGGGCGAATTCTTTCCAACAAGGGAAGGATGATGGAGGTCCATCCATAATCATGATCACTAGCCCTCAAGGAGGCCCAAGGGAGTCGAATTTCATGGGTAAAATCCAAGAATTCAGCTTAGCTTGCCAAGACACATCTCAGTCCATTCACGATTTCAGGCCTGCGCACAAACCCGGTATTGTGCACGTTATTTCTTAATCTTCCCAAAGGTATGATTGGGTTGCAAGAGGTCTAACTTTAATTTTAAGATGTGCTGTTTCTAATAAGACTAATTGTAAGTCATTTGGAGGTCATTTGCTACCTCAAATCAGCTGTTGAAGTCAAGTGCTCAAAACTGTTTTAGTTCTGCCCAATTATGGAAATGGGTCTGTTTGGATGACCAAAGCTCCTCCATTTGGACTGAAACATTTATGGCTTGAAAGTACATTAAAAATATTATCAAGTGGCCATAAAAAACCTCAACCAAACTACACACCTAAGGAGCTATTAACCAGTAAATTAAGGGAAGAAAATCCCTTTTACCCGGGTAAAGACAGCCAGCTGCATTTTCTTCTTTTTGAGGTGTTCTTGCTCTTATCAAGGTTTAATCCACTTGCAAAGGTCATGATTAAGTGCCTTGAAGCTGATTATGTCCTCCCAAGCCTCCCAAGTCGACAACTCAACCTCAAGATCAACAATTAAGTGTTGTCAAGCCACGGTTGCATCTTCCCTTTTGTAGGCTAGTTTGGGTTTTCAAAATGTACCTAGTTTAGCTTACTAATTTGAATTTATAGCTGATATTTTGTACTTAGGAGGGATTATATGAGCCCCCCAATCAGCCTTGTACTCACTTCAGCTTGCATATTGAATGAAGTTGAGCATTGGCTGCTTTGAACTCTCAAACTCTCTTCTAGCTTATCTCTTTCTTTGGCCAGGTAGGGTGGTGATCTAGCAGGAGTCTTAGCCTCTTCTTGGTGGTGTCTCTATATCCAAGAGGTTGTTAAGGCCCCAAGCATAAGCCTTGGTGGTGTTTCTGTATCCAAGGAGAGTGCTAGCTTCAGTTTACCCCAAGTAAGTCATAGTTTGAGTTTGTGACTTCAAAGTTTGCTAGCTATTTCGAGTTCTTGTTACCTTCTACCTTCATGTTACATAGCTTCCCCCTTGGAGATACATCGGATTCTCTTTAAAATCACATTTAGTATATGCATTATGGTAATATGATTGAGACAGTCATTCATTTTGTAAGCCACATAAGTCAAATTACTCCCTGAATTGAATGTTTTACCCTTTGCTAACCCTTTGAGCCTTAACTGTTCTCATATGATGTGTGCCCTTTCAGTTTAACATTGGCCTAAACATATTTCATATGCCTGGGGTTGGTCTAATGGAGCAGCATTTCAATAGTTGGTGGGTAGCATTTGGGTGATTATCTATTTGATGGCGGATTTTGGATCATTTGGTTTAGCGTGGGGATGTACTGTTGTGACCATTTTGAGATTGAGTTGTATAATTTTTTTACATCCCATTCATTTATATTTTTTTCAAGGAAAACAAAATAAAAAATAAGAGAAAAAATGAAAAGAAAGTTGCTAAGGAAAACACTTTTAAAAATTGAAAAAAAACTAAAAAGATGAAAAAAAATGTTGTGAGTAAGGAGTTTGGTATGGTTTTATGTACTTGATTTTTATTATTTTAACTTATAAAGTCCTCTTGATTATTATTTTGCATTTTACATCTTAGTGATAAAGAATTGAGAATCTTAGCAAACCTATAACAATTTGTGCGATTGGGAGATGAATCGATAAACCTTCTAATATAATAAACACATGAGCAGTCGTGTTTCATATATCCATAAAGTGAGGTTCTACCAATCGGGCTTGCTAGATATTTGTTAAGTGGGATGAGAGATTCGGTAAAGGTGTCATTAGTAAAGGCTAAGAGTTTGATAATGTACATATTGTGTTTATAGATGATCTAATGCTTAGGTCACTAGAGTGACATGGTTGATTGCAATGTGTATATGTTTCCTCAATATTGTATATATGAGTTTTTGGGGGGAAAAAAAACCAAATAGATTTTTAGTTTTTTTGTTCTCTTTTTCTTTCTTTTGCAAACCCTCATAAGACCATACTCGTTCACTAGGGTTGATCTAAGGGTTTAGAGGGTTTGTTGCACACGCTTAGTGCAACTTATTATCCCTATGAAAGTTAGTTAGGATTTTATTTTCTTTTTCTAGTGTTTTTAGTGCATTTTACTCGAGGTCAAGCATAATTTACGGCTAGGGGAATTTGTTCAATCCAAAAATGAAGCATTTTATACCTTTTTATTATCAAACATTTGTTCAAAATGATTATTGAATTAGAATTTTAATATGTTTTTGTTTATTTGTAGGAATTTTGAAAATTTGGCTAAAAAGAATAAATTATTTGCCAAAAGAGTCGACGAGGTTGAGGAATCAAGTGGGGAAGAAAGTGAAACCGAGCCCGAAGGTGCTCTTACCAGACCCATTTTGCAATCCATTTCCCAGTGGCCAGCCTAATAGTTCTCCTCCTTGCCCTCACGCGACTTGAGCCTGGTCAAACTTCCCCCTACATCCTTACAACTTGCTACTTCTTTTCCCTCTAGATGGACTTGTTCTTTTCTTCCCCTTGCCCGGACCAATCCACCCTCCACTTCTAAATTTTGGCTTTTGCATTTCGCAATGAGTCTTGATCTAGTACTCAATTTGGCATTGTGACGGTTCGAGGTTATTTAATTCAATTGTGTCTTTACTGAATTGCATGTTGATTGTGGCTGTCACCATAATTTCATTACTGTTTTGATATGTTTCCCCAACTCAAAGTCCAACTCCCCTGTTTTGCTCAGCTTCAGTTTTGGTTTGTGGTTCTTACTTAATTAGTGAAAGGCTTGCTATCTAGTCTCCTAACAACTGTGAATCTTGTTATTATAGCTTAATAGTACTCTCCAGTAAGTCAGGTAAGGCTGAGTGTTTGTGATTTGGTGGATTTCTAAATTTTGGTTAATGATTCTTTTTTTTTGGAGAATTAGTTACTAGAAATTAGAATAGACTTTGCCAATTTCATGAATAGTTCTTTTTCTTCTTATTTAGTTTATTGTTTTATGAAAGTTATAACAATTTCTGATCAGCAGTTCTAAATTTTAGTAATCTAATTGCATAACCCATCCTCGTGGACTGACCATTAAGTGCTGTGACGAGAGCTGTATGCTTGGATGAACCTATATTTGTATTAAAAATTCCAATACAAGCGACTCCAACCTTTCCTTGGGGACTGCACTCGGGGATTCCAAGTCAGGGCACTTGCAGTCCATCCTTATAGCAGGCTTTACACAAGCATCATTGCCCTTGGGCGATTCACCCACATCCTTATAAAAAGGACATCAAACCAACTTCAGGTTATTAGCTAACTAGCCATAGAGGACACCTTATCCTCTTTATCATAGGATATCTAAATGTTGCAGATATTTCAACATTTAGCAAGCTCCCATCACAAAGACATTGAATTGACACACAAGTGGTAAAAAGTCAAACCTGAAGATTTGACATCCCAACATCGTACCAACAATAAGTGAATGAGCTAACTACATACTGTCAGGCTTCCGTGCCACTAAGCTCACAAGGATCTGACTACAAATTCTTAGGATTTCATGTAATCAAGTTCACAAGGATCAAGCTACAAGTCTTCTATCTCACACGCTACCATTTCATTGAGATATGGGTCTTCATGCTGCCATGCTACCAAATTCACAAAGATCTATATGTAGGTTTCTAGGCTTGCACGCCACTAAATTCACAAGGATTAGGCTACATAACTTTAGGCTCATACATGACTAAGTACATAAGGATCTAGCTATGTGTCTTCAGGATCAAAACGTCATCAAGTTCACAGGGATCTGTTGTAAATCTTTAGGTCTTCAGGCTTACAACACCACCAAGTTCACAAGGATCTGAATATAGATCTTTAGTCCTCTATGCCATCAAGTTCATAGGGATCTGGTTATAAGTCTTCAGGCCCAAAGCACTATCAAGTTCATAGGGATTAGGCTATAGGTCTTTCAGCTTAGTACATGATCAAGTACACAGGGATCAGGCTATAGATATTCATGCTCTCACCCTACCAAATCTAGAACTCCTAGATGGATCAAAAGTCAGGTAGATTAACAAACGGTCATGATTCAGAACCACAAGACTAGCAAAGGGTCTGCTATACTACTAAAAGCTATATAATTTAGAACCGTCATACAAACGAAAGGTCAGTTACACCAGCAAATGATCCACTCGACTTATGAAAGTTTAACATCAAAACCCGCTAGATCGGTGAAAAAGGTCCGCCAGATCGACGAAAGGTCAACATCAAAACCAACTAGATCAGCGAGAGGTTTTCTAGAGCAGTGAAGGTTGAATTCAAAATTAGCTAGACCTGCGAAAGGTTTGAATTCAAAATCTTCTAAACTGACAAAAGGTCTACTAGACCTGTAAAAGGTTGATGTCAAGATCTGCTAGACCAGAGAAAAGTTTGGGAAACCGGCAAAAGGTCCAAATCAAGATTCGCTACGCCAACAAACTACTCGCTAGACTAGTGAAAGGTCGAAATCGAGAAAGGTTCGCTAGATTGGTGAAATGTTGAAATCGAGAAAGTTCCACTGAACCAGCAAAACATCCACTACACCAATGAAAGGTTGAAATCAAGACAGATCTCCTATATTAGCAAAAGGTCCATTACACCGATAAAAGGTCAAATCTAGTAGCAGAGTCATAAGCAAGCGAGCATAAAAGAAAATTACTTTGACCTTGACCTTACATGGGCTCGGTCAAAGTGTGGGCTAACTGTAGATGACTAAAAATAGCATCTTGAATTTCAAAGTAACTAGCTTTGTAAAGAGGCCCAACCTGGGACCGTTAGAGTTAGGGCACCTTTATTTTGTTTCTTTCATTCCATTATAATATTTGCAGAGTATGTAAATTCTACTAACCATGACCTGGAACCATCGGGTGCGGTTCCCCACAAATGGTTGGACTCACTTGTTAGATGTTTGGATTCTTATATGGTTTGTTAATTTTTTAGTAAAAAGGGTCAAATTGTAACAGAATCGGTTGTCTGGCCTTGAAGACTGGGCAACAACCTTAATCTAGGGTCCAGGCCTAGTGAAGCCCCAGTTTTCTAGCCTAGGCAGCCCAATAGTCTTTTTTATTAAGCCAGAAGGAAGACTTGAGGATTGGTCCAAGAACCCGGCTGGGCTCCTGAGCCAGGACTGAGTCTATGTCTCAAGTTTAATACATAGTGTTCGTGCCAAAAATATGCTATTTTTATGACACTTTTACATCCGATTTATGCTCAAAATAATTGTTATATTTTGATTTTTATTTTATTTTATTGGATTTAATAATTTAGAAAAAATGCGAGAAAATGATAAAAAATACCGAAAATGAAGCATTGGGCTAGATTAACTCAAACCCGACCCAAATGCCTTAGCTTGTGTTCTTTTATGACCCAAAAGAAATAAAAATATAGGAGAATTAAATTGAAAATAAAAACCCCAACCCATGTGCAAGCCACATGACCTCTATCTCCCCCCTTAATCTCCTCACCTTCTCTCTCCTCCCTCTCGGTACTCAATCCAGAGAGCCCGACTTCTTCCCCCTATCCTCATCATCTCATCTTCATCCTCACGCCTCTCTATCATCTCAACCCCATCTCTCTCTCTCGCTAACTCCTTCTCTCTCATCCGAATGCCACATCACCAGCCTCTCCAACAAACTGCCAGCGCATCACCACTATCTCGATCCATCTCCACCGTCCATGTCTCGGCAAGATTGACGGCTAAGAACCGACCGAGTTCGAGTATAAAAGGAGGCTGCGGTGCATTCAGGTGATAATCTAGGTTTAGGTTTTAGTTTTCAGGTTTAATTTTACGATATTTACATTTTAACTTCATTTTTAGCAATCTAAGGTTTGTTCTGTTTCAAGTCTTTTATTCGAATTTGTAACAGCCATTTCAGGCTGAATTTGAGGTTTCTTGTCAGTTTCATTTTAGTTTTTAGATGTTTAGGGTCCGAGTTACATTTTCAATGGCTATTCTAGATTTCAACGTTTCAAGCTTGATTTTGAGGGCTTACAGTCGAAGGGTTCTTATTCGCCTATTTTGGAGCTGCGTTTTTGCAATTGATGGAACTTGGCTTCATCTTGTTCATGGTCATGAGATTTGGTTTCATTTCTATCCCCTATTCTGAGTTAAATGCTATTGAAGAATCTCGAAGTCCCTCTCCCTTGCTTTTCTGACTTTAACTTCTGATTTGCATTTGATATGTTTTCGGCTGGATGTTGTATGCTCTGATTCAGTTTCTGCTTGTCTTTGTTTGGTTATTTCACTATTTGGCAGCCCTAATTTGGTTGTGTTAATGCTGGGCTTAGAAGTGTTGTTTCATTATTTTGAGTTCTGGCATGTTGTTTTCTATCATAGTTGTTTTACTGAAATGCAGTTTGTGTGTTCTATTGCTATAGCATAGTTTGTGCTTAATTTTGGGTCTGCTTTTTCCCATTTCCATTATCCTCTGTTAGTGAGACTTGGATGAACTCGATTCTGGGTTGTGATTGCTGAATTACTGGTCACCTTTTGCCGTTGTTTCATTGTTTCTATTATGGATAGTACCGTAATGCTGGAACTGCCTAGGGAGAGGGTTGATGATGGGTCATGAGCGAGTGCGACTTTAGGCCTAGCCAAATCTTGGGATGCCTGGTATGATCAACAATCTTGCTCCTATTCTCTGTGTTCTTCGTCTGGTTTCGTGTTTCATTCTTAGTTCTTAGTTTTACTTTAAGTTTTCTATTTGGTTGGTCCCGAAGTTTATTCAAGTAGCAGGTTTGATTCTCTTTTTTTTTTTTTCCTTGGTTTTGTTTTTGGCTTGTTGCTTTTCTTGCTTAGAGTAAATATATCTTTCTCCTAATGTTTAGTTTTTTAATCATTTTTGTTAGCATTCATATGGTCTGCCTCAATCCTTTGGTTTAGTTTGTTGCAGCTTAATCAGACGTGATTCGTTCATGACTTGTATTTTGATTAATTTAGCCTATTTCATTGCTAGGATAATTTAATTTTATTAGGACAATTTAGTTAAATGTGACCTCATTCTCATCCTCGTCCCTGTGGAGATGACCCTCAAGTACTACGGCGATAGTCGTATACTTGCAGTAATTTAGTTTTCACTCGAAATTATCCAAGGGGTTTTCGGCGCCGTTGCTGGGAACCACGACATAAGATTAGGTCATTTTTTATTTTTTTAGCTAATTTTTTATTAGTTGCATATGTTCTATCTTACTTTGTTTATTTCATTATTAATTGTTACTTAGCTTGGTCATTTCGTGAAAACATCCAAAAATCCCAAAAAAAAATTAGAAAAGCCTAAAATCCAAAAAAATTGGAAAACTTGAAAACCACTAAAAATTGAAAAACTTTAAAAACAAAATGCCAGTTTTCCATTTCCCGTAATATGAGCATACACTTTTTCGGAGTTATCTTTCAAGGCTTAATGATTATCGTGCTTAACTAAATCATAATTTTGAAAAGTGGAAAATTTATGAGATCATTGCTGTGGGTCTAAATATTGAGTCGAGGTGTTATGTTGAATCAATTTGTCATGAGGTTTTAATAGAATTATTATCTAAAACTCAAGATGAAGTTTGGGATTTCTTTGAAAAACTAGCTTAGGAAACCTATGCGTTTGAACAAGCTAACGAGACTTTTAGATACCCAACTAATAGAGAGCATGATTTTCATGCTAATCCTTACCCTCTAGACTACTTTATAGATTCAAATGACCCATATTACTATTATATGCGTCCTATTTTGTGTGATTATTGTGAATCTTCTTATCATGATGCTCATACTTGTCCTTTTCGTGCTTATGTTGATGCTGCATGTGCAAGTTTTGAAAAGAAGATTAATGAATAACTGATCAAACGATAGAGACCATGAAAAATAGAATTGCTAAATATTCTCAATGTTTTAATTAAAGTAGGGAGACTTATAGTGAGCTTGATTCTAGTTTAGGATCTCCTAAACCTGCAGTTAGTCTTGATGATGATTTTGAACCCTCTTATTCTACTAGGCCTGATTTGAATGAAGACATGTATCTGCCTAGTCTAAATCAAGAGAGTGACCTCCCTATGTCTTTATCACTTGATCTTGCACCCCGCATTAGCTCACCGAAGGCCATCACTGATGATGTCCTAGTTTCTACTGACCCACCCACCACTCTAAACGACTTTTATGAGTTTGAGGTGGGTGAACAATCTGATACTGTTAATGAGTTAGATATAAGCATCACAACTAAAGTTGAGCCTCGTGATTTAGATGAGTCACAGGAAGATATTTTACAGGAGTTATGCGATGAGGTAACTGAACCCACTATTTTGGACTTTGATGATGATATTCTTTATGCACAATATAAATCTTTTTCATGCGGGTTTGATGTTACTAAAGGTCTTGATGTGGGTTTTCATATTGAATATGAATCATTCTCTTTTGATCCCATCATTTTTGAGCTTCTATTTAAATTAGATGATAATATTCTGTGTATAGAATATGAATCTTCTTCTTGTGAGTTTGATATCCATGGAAGTTCTGATGATAGTGTTTGTGCTGACTATGAGTCCTTCTCTTTTGACCCCATCCAAATGGACTTCCTTTTTTAATATTGCAAGTCTGAATTTGTTGAGTCTGAGATCATTGCCACTAAGAATTTTGCTTTAGACCAGACTCATACGTATATTGGACTTAACAGACTTGTGAACTTTGCGCCCGCTATTTTGCTTAGATTGTTCATTCATGATGATATAATTTCTAGGCCAATGACCTTAATACTGGCTCATTTTGAGTATTTTCATTTCCTTTCTGATTGGGCTCAACTATTTGATAAGTTGCAGCGGGCCCTTACTTGTGCTTTATTGGCTAAGTGGATGTACTCTTTGTAGCTCCAACTCACTGCGTTTCAGTGTGTCTATGTGATTGAGAGTTGGGCTTCGTTGTTTGATAAGCTACTATGTGCTTTTAACGAGTTTTGATTTGAGTAGCACTTTTCAGTTTAATATGGAGTGGATGATGCTCCAAAGACCTCTATTTAAGCGGATTTCCAGAGGAATAACTTAGGTGTACTTTTGCACCTGACCTGGTATAATCGTTCTAACTTTTCTCTCTTATTCTTTTTATACTTAGTTGTAGATATATAGGATTGTTTTCATTCTTTTCATACTTAATTGTGGATATTTAGGACTGTGATTGTATGGGTGATTGATCTTGAGGAGCAATTTGGGATTTATTAAGCCGTGTGGGCTATGATCACCCTTGATTATGTTATTATTTTGTGAATACTTGATAGTTGTGAATATCTAGGATTGTCCTTGTGTATGTTCTAGTTTTATTGTTTGGTTTCCTTGAATTTGTGTTTTGTTCCCTTGGTTTGGTGTCTTGTTTCTTTAGTTTGGTGAGTTTTGGTTTTCCTTTGGTTTTGTTTTTGTTTAATAGTTTCTTTTTGTTTCCTTTTTGGTGTTTTAGTGACTTTGTTTTAGTCTTCCATTTTGTTTTTCTTTTCTTTTGTCTTTTGTCTCGTTTTAGGTTTCTTTTGGTTTAGTTTGCGATTTAGTGGGTCCTTGGTTTTGGTTTTGTGTTTATTTTAGTAAATATGTGTGTTTTGGTGTAGTTTTGATTTGATTTGTTTTGTTTTGGTTTTAGTTTGGTTTGTCTGTGGTTTTGTTTGTGATTTTCATCATGTCCTAGTTTGCATGTATTTGTGGTTTCATGTGGTTTTATGATTGTATAGCTGATGTGATTACCTTTTAGCACCTTAGTTCCCACAATGAGGACATTGTGAAGTTTTAGTGCAGGGGTGAGGTGCTCATTTGTATACATTTTTCGAACATTTTTATTTTTCTTTTGGGATTTTGTACGCTTTCTTGGGCAATTGTGTTCCCATGCGCTAAGTTATTAAGTTATCTGAGAATAGAGTTTGCATGCTGAGATGTCCAGTTAAGGATGCAGATCCGATTTTTCATAATAACCTCGTCTTGTATGTGTGATTTTGTGCTACCTTGCTCACCTTATCCAAAATTCTTAGGGTCTTGCTATTAAGTTGGCATGTGAACTTTTTGTTTGTCGAAATTGCCTTCTGTGCTCTTGAAAAATGAGAAAAAAGTCTCAGAAAAAAGAATAAAAACCAGGGCATTAATGTTCATAGCCACTGTCTTTATTTCATATCTTTAATTAGCTTGAATATGTGCTAGTTTGCTTGATTTCACATCTGTTTGGGCAATGAAATAAGTGTTTTTGCACAATCTAATAAAACCCCTTTTTAGGGATGGCCCGAATAGTTGTAAGTGAAGCGGGTTTAGCATGTGTGCGTTATCAATATTGAAAAAAGGAAAAAAAAGGAAAAAAATGGAGCAAATGAGGCAATTGACAAGGAAGTAGGGATTGTGTCGATATTAGAAACTCGATTCATAAGAGTTGATACACATTAGTAGATGCACCAAGGTGTACATATCATTGCGTATTGAGTCTGGGGTGAAAAATGAAAGTTGGTATGCTTCTTTTGACTTGGATATCTTCTGATTGTACATTCTACTTGTACATACCTTGGTGACTTGGTTGCTAGGGTGTCGTAATTACTTGAGTCATGTACGTGATTTCCCAATCACTTGTGTATCTGTTTCTATGTTTTGGAAAACCAAAATATTTTTCTTTTGTTTTTGAAATAATTTTTGTGGGTATTAACTTGAAAACCCTCACAAGACCTCACTCGTCCACTTGGGAGACTGATTGATTTAAAAGGCTTATTGCATACGCCAAATGCAACCGTGATTCCTATGACAATGAGTTAGGATTTTCTTATTTTCTGTTTCTTTTTAGTTAGTTTAGTTGTTTTACACGAGGACGAGCAAAATCTTGGTGTTGGGGTATTTGTTCGTGCTAAAAATATGCTATTTTTATGATACTTTTATATCCGATTTATGCTCAAAATAATTGTTATATTTTGATTTTTATTTTGTTTTATAGGTATTTAATAATTTGGGAAAAATACGGGAAAATGATGAAAAAATGCCGAAAATGAAGCATTTGGCTAGATTGACTCAAACCCGACCCAAATTCCTTAGTCTTTTTTCTTTTATAACCCAAAAGAAATAAAAATAAAGGAGAATTAAATTGAAAATAAAACCCCCAGCCCACGTGTAAGGCACATGACCTCTATCTCCCCCCCTTAATCTCCTTACCTTCTCTCTCCTCCCTCTCGGTACTCAATCCAGAGAGCCCGACTTCTTCCCCCATCCTCATCATCTCATCCTTATCCTCACGCCTCTCCATCATCTCAACCCTATCTCTCTCTCTC
>JAKOGI010001083.1:135000-212500 GCA_029747015.1 Carnegiea gigantea
AAACAGCAAGTTCTTTCCAACACTGCAGGCTGGGCGCTAATCCAACACTGTCTAATTTTAAGGAAGATTTAGACCACCAACTTAAGTCCATTCTTTCTGAAATTTTACAGCATGAAAGGGGACATAAATATTTATCAGACCATGGGTTTAAATCCCATCTAAAGCACCCCCTTGTGTTGGTTTTATCCAGCCCAAAGGACAAGAAAAACACCCTTATAACCGGTCCTTCACTAGCCGGTACAAAGGGGCTCTCTTCCTTGGGTTTTGTTTGCCCACTTCCTGAATTGACTCCTTCGCTACATTTTAGGACCTTTGTAAGCTTGACACCTCATTTAGGAGGCATCATGAGCCCTAGTGAGGTAGATTAAGCTAGTTAGTGCGGTGTTACGCTAGTGAGTGATGGATGGAATGTGTTTACTCTTCCCCACATGTACTAACTTTGTTTTTGCTGCATAAGAGGGGGGGAACTCGGCCAAGGCAGCATAAAACCAGCTTTGGCCTTCATTTGTAAGGATTTTTTGAATTACATGAGCTTGTGAGTTCTTGAAAACTCTCTCCACTTAAATCCTAGTGTTGTATCTTGAGCTTGGCAACTCAAGTGGGTCTCTAGGTCTCTTTATCTCATCTAGAAGGTGATTAAATTCTGTAATTAGTTGATCTAAAGAGATTGTCCAAGTGCTCTCCAAGGGTGGCTCCTAGGATTATCCCTTGAAAGGCCACTTGATTATCCAAACTCTTGATTTCTCAACTTTGTTACGGTTTTTCATCTCCACCAAGCCGTGATTATCTTGAAGCATTCTTGGGCGTTGAATTTTGTCAAGGTTAGTCTCCATCAACTTGGTATCAGAGCCTAGGTTACCCTCTTGGCCAAGATTCCATTACCCAAACATATCCCCAAACACAAGCACCACAAAACAGCCCAAACACACCCCTCACAAAATCACAGCCGTGTCAAACCAGAGAAGCGGGACAGCCACCCCATGCCACCCCGGCACGACCATGCCACATTTTAGCTTCAGTCACCCCATTCCAGCAGCACAGCACGGCCAGACCGTGCCTACCCCTCCCCGTCCCGAAACACCAAATCTCCACTCTAAAGCCATCATGTCTGCTAGCCTTACTCCCGAGCAAGTGGTTGAACAAGCCCTTAAGGAGAAGGCCGAACTTGAGGCTCAACTCAAGTATTTACAACATCAACTTGGCCAACTCATGAAGGAGAAACGGAGGCACTTATGGAGTTCAAGGAGTTCAAGCAAGCACCGGGACTCGGACGATTCCAAGGGAAGCAACCCGATTAGTGAATCAAGTGAAGAAGACTATGAATGAAGGCCTCGGCGACACCAAAGGCAAAGAGAACGAAGCTATGGTGATTTCAAAGTTGACATTCCGGAGTTCGAAGGCCAACTTGATCCAAACATATTCCTTAATTGGCTACAAACGGTGGAAAGAGTCTTCGATTACAAGGACATTTCTGAAGGCAAAAGGTAAAGCTAGTTGCTTTGAAACTTAGGAACTATGCTTCAATTTGGTGGTCTAATGTTGTAACCAAGAGAGTGAGGAAGGGGAAAAGTAATATTAAGACTTGGTAGCAAATGAAATCCAAACTTAAGGCCAAGTTCTTACCCCCACATTATCTCCAAGATAACTTCCTTAAACTCCACCATCTCAAACAAGGTTTTATGAGTGTAGAGGAGTACACTAGGGACTTTGAGCAACTTCTTTTGAAGTGTGATTTGAAGGAGAATGATTCTCAAACCTTGATTCACTATTTGAGTGGTCTTGATGAACAAATTGCTCATATCATTGAGTTACATCCTTACACCTCCCTTAGCTCACAAGGTTGAAATGCAAAGGAAGCTCAAAGGCAAGAACCCCATCCCTAAGCCTACCCCACGGCCTTATGGCTTTCAAAAACCCCCATACACTCCTTAAAAGCCTTCCCTATTTCCAAACCCGAAGCCCCCTCAAAACACAACTCCACAAACTCCCTCCAAACCCCCACCAAAACCCCCTTGCAAGGTTTCGCGTTTTCGTTGTCAAGGCCTTGGATATTATGCATCCGAGTGTCTAAACAAGAGAATGGTATCTTTAGCCGAGTATCAAGCTTCCCTAGAGGAGCTAGAAGATGAGGAAGAGAAGGAGGAAGAAGAGAAAGGGGTGAATATGGCCGAAATCATGGAAGAGGTAGAAGAGGGTCCAGATGAAGGAGAGTTACTAGTGATTCGAAGGGCCTTAAGTGGAATTGCTTCTCAAGAGGACATGGAACAAAGGGAGAGTATCTTCCACACTAGATGCACCGTGGGTGGAAAAGTGTGCTCTCTCATTATTAACGGAGGAAGTTCTGCCAATGTGGCCTCCAAAACCATGGTGGACAAGCTAAAGATTCCGGTCACACCTCATCCAAATCCTTACACAATTCAATGGCTCAATCAAGGTAAGGGTTTGCAAATCATAACTTGGTGTTTACTCTCTTTTTCCATTGAAAGAACTTATAAAGATGAAATTTGGTGTGATATTATGCCCATGGACGCTTGTCATGTCCTCTTGGGCCGGCCATGGCTATTTGATAGAAGAGTTATGCATGATGGCCGAATGAACACTTACATATTCACCAAAGATCACAAGAAAATCACCCTCACTCCCTTTAAGCCTAGCCCACAGAAGAAGTCCCAAGACAATCCCAAGTGGGATGTCTTTCTCACCACCTTACTCCACTCTCAACTCCATGAATTTGAAGACTTTAAAGAGTGGATTCTCTTAGGCCAAGAACCGGCCAAAGTGAAGGAGTTTCCCCATCCTTTGCTTACCCCCCTCATAAAAGCCTTTTCCCATGTCTTTCCACAAGAGATACCCCATGGCCTTCCCCCAAAGAGATCCATCCAACACAAAATCGACCTCATTCCCGGTGCCACACTCCCAAACAAGCCGGCCTACCGCATGAACCCCCAAGAGACACAAGAGGTTCAAAGATAAGTGGATGAGCTCCTATCCAAGGGCTTAATTCGTAAGAGTCTTAGCCCTTGTGCCGTCCCCGCCTTGCTTGTTCCAAAGAAAGATGGGACAATGAGAATGTATGTGGATAGTAGGGCTATCAACAAGATCACTATTAAGTACTGCTATCCCATTCCAAGATTGGAGGATCTTCTTAATGAGCTTCATGGAGCCACTATCTTCTCTAAGATTGATCTTAGAAGTGGCTATTACCAAATCCGCATCTATAAGGGAGATGAATGGAAGACGGCTTTCAAAACCAAGGGCGGTCTCTATGAGTGGCTTGTTATGCCCTTTGATTTGACTAATGCACCGAGCACATTCATGAGGCTTATGAACCAAGTTCTTAAGCCCTTCATTGGGAGGTATGTCATTGTATACTTTGACGACATATTGGTGTATAGCCGTGGAGAAGAAGAGCATTCCAAGCATTTACATGAGGTCTTGAGTGTCTTGGCATAAGAACAACTCTATGGCAATTTAGAGAAGTGCCATTTCTACTCTCCTCAAGTGAAGTTTTTGGGGTACATAGTTTCGGCCGAAGGCATCCAAGTGGATGAAGAAAAGATCAGGGCCATCCGGGAGTGGCCTACTCCCATGTCTATCCAACAAGTCCGGAGTATCCATGGCTTGGCCTCCTTCTATAGGAGATTTGTGAGCAATTTTAGCTCAATCATGGCACCCATGACCGAAGTCCTCAAGGCTAAGCACTTTTAATGGAGTGAGCAAGCCCAACATGCTTTTGAAGAGATCAAGGAAAGGCTTACTAGTGCACCCATTCTTGCACTACCTAGCTTTTCCAAAGTCTTTGAAGTGAAGTGCGATGCTTCCGGAGTTGGAATAGGGGTCGTGTTGTCACAAGAAAAGAGGCCCATTGCTTACTTTAGCGAAAAGCTAAATGACGCCGAGAGAAAGTACTCTACATATGATAAGGAGTTCTATGCCATTGTAAGGGCATTGGAACATTGGCGGCATTATTTGGTGGGAGGAGAGTTCATCCTCCATACGGATCATCAAGCTTTGAAGTTCATCCAAGGCCAACATAAACTCAATCTACGACATGCCAAGTGGGTAGAGTTCATGCAATCCTTCCATTTTGTGATCCACCACAAATCCGACCAAATGAACAAAGGAGCCGATGCACTTTCTAGATGGTATCATTTGCTCTCTACTCTTGAATCCAAGGTACTTGGATTTGAGTGTATCAAGGATATGTATGCTCAAGATGAAGACTTCAAGGTAATCCTTGAGAATTACTCTAGTCATGCCCACGGGTCCTTCCACTTGGAGAATGGTTTCCTTTTTAAAGGGAATCGGTTATGTATTCCCAAGTGTGGGTTTAGAGAGCTTTTGATTCAAGAACTCCATTGAGGAGCTCTAGTCGGCCATTTTGGAGTTGAGAAGACATGTTCCATGCTCAAGGAACATCACTTTTGGCCCAAGATGTCAAGAGATGTAGAGCATTTCATCAAAAGATGCTCTACTTGCCAACTTGCCAAGGATCACATTCGGCCTCAAGGTCTCCACACCCCCTTACCAGTTCCTCAAGGGCCTTGGGAGGATGTTAGTTTGGATTTCATCACGGGACTACCAAGGACTCAAAGGCACAAGGACTCTATCATGGTGGTAGTCGATAGATTCTCAAAGATGGCTCACTTCGTGGCTTGTCACACTACCTTTGATGCTTCACAAGTGGCTAATCTTTATTTCAAAGAGATTGTGCAGTTGCGTGGCATTCCATGGAGTATGGTATCCGATCGTGATACTAAATTCCTAAGTCATTTTTGGCTCACCCTATGGAGAAGGCTCGGCACTCATCTCAAGTTCAGCACTTCTTGCCACCCCCAAACGGACGGCCAAACCGAGATTACAAATCGTACTTTGGGCACGCTACTTCGGGTCTTAGTGAAAAGGAACATTAAAGGGTGGGATGAGCTACTTTGCCACGCAGAATTTGCCTTCAATCGAACCCCAAGCAAGGCCACGGGCCTCTCACCCTTCCAAGTAGTGTATGGGAACAACCCACGGACTCCCCTTGATCTTGTTCCTATCTCTAATCCCACTAAGTTTAGTTGGGAAGCTGAGAAGAGAGCAAAGGATATTCAAGAACGCCATGCCAGGGTGAGGGAGAAGATTGAAAAGTTCAATGAGCAAGCCAAGTCCTATGCCAACAAGAAGAGAAGAGAAGCTCATTTTCATCCCAGGGATCTAGTATGGATCCATTTGAGGAAAGAGAGGTTTTCAAGCAAGCGCAAGTCCAAGTTAATGCCAAGGTCGGATGGACCATTTGAAATCCTTGAGAAGATCGGTCCAAATGCATACAAGGTAGACCTTCCTAGTGATTATGGGGTGTCCGCCACCTTCAATGTGGCTGATTTAAGCCCATACTATGATGAAGATGAGGAGTTACCGAGTTTGAGGTCAAACTCTAATCAAGCTGGGCAGAATGATGGGGACCATCAAGATCAAGTGTTGAATATGCAACCAGCAAGCCTACACATCCATTCAAGCCCTAAGGAAGTCAAGAACATTTATGCCTTGGTCAAAAACACCTTGGAACACTCGGATAGAATCTGGGCAGAATCGACTGGAAATTGGCCCGGTTTTGTGTATCTTTTGGGACTTGAAGGTGAGGGGATGACTGACTACTTTTACCCCTCTCTTTACGTTAAGATGTTAGGAATCCAATAAAACAAGTTGCAAACGATTTGGAGGTCATTTGGTTGGTCAAACAGCAAGTTCTTTCCAACACTGCAGGCTGGGCGCTAATCCAACACTGTCCGATTTTAAGGAAGATTTGGACTACCAACTTAAGTCCATTCATTCTGAAATTTTACAGCATGAAAGGGGACATAAATATTTATCAGTCCATGGGTTTAAATCGCATCCAAAGCACCCCCTTGTGTTGGTTTTATCCAGCCCAAAGCACAAGAAAAACACCCTTGTAACCGGTCCTTCACTAGCCGGTACAAAGGGGCTCTCTTCCTTGGGTTTTGTTTTCCCACTTGCTGAATTGACTCCTGTTGCTGCATTTTAGGACCTTTATAAGCTTGACACCTCATTTGGGACGCATCATGAGCCCTAATGAGGTAGATTAAGCTAGTTAGTGAGGTGTTAAGCTAGTGAGTGATGGATGGAACGTGTTTACTCTTCCCCACATGTACTAACTTTGTTTGTGCTGCATAAGAGGGGGGTAACTCGGCCAAGGTAGCATAAAACCAGCTTTGGCCTTCATTTGTAACGACTTTTTGAAATACATGAGCTTGTGAGTTCTTGAAAACTCTCTCCACTTAAATCCTAGTGTTGTATCTTGAGCTTGGCAACTCAAGTGGGTCTCTACGTCTCTTTATCTCAACTCGAAGGTGATTAAATTCTGTAACTAGTTGATCTAAAGAGATTGCCTAAGTGCTCTCCAAGGGTGGCTCCTAGGATTATCCCTTGAAAGCTCACTTGATTATCCAAACTCTTGATTTCTCAACTTTGTTTCAGTTTTTCATCTCCACCAAGCCGTGATTATCTTGAAGCATTCTTGGGCGTTGAATTTTGTCAAGGTAGTCTCCATCAGTTTGGTTTCCAAAACCGTAGAATGTGGTTGCAGAAAGTCATGAACCTAATGTTCAAGAAGTTGAGCAAGCAACCTCTAAAGGTGCTAAAAATCTTGAGTAGATTATAGGGCTTGAAATGGATGGAAATCCTGTTCAAATGGTCGATTTGCTAATGGATGAATCCACTACTAAAAAGAGATCCAGTCAGAAAATCGTTATGTTTTCTGCCAGAGTTGATAATAATGATAGAGGTGCTAAGCTTACCTTATCTAACCGATACTAAAGTCTAGCTGGTTCTAGGTAAGGTGAGCAAGGGAGTGGTATAATGAGCAAGAATGATAAAACAAGAGCATGGGAAGGCCCCTTGGTGAATAGACAATGATATGAAGATTCAAAGTTGGAATGTAGCGGTTTAAATAACTCCTATAACCAAGTTGAAATAAAGAAGGTAATTAATAAGTCATATCTTAATTTATTTGCACTGGTGGAGACAAGAGTAAAACCAACCAATGTTTCCCTTCCTAAAAAACTGTTCCCTCAATATGCTTTTACTAACAAGTATTCTTGCCATTATAACAGAGGGTTGTGGGTGTTCTGGAAACCTTAAATTATATTGTAAATTATGTTTGTGAGTAGCTAGATAATACATATGAAATATTTAGTGCCCGTGGTCAGTTTGCTAGATTTATTTCCTTCATTTATGGTCACAGCTTAGCTTCATAACGAGAGCTCCTCTAGTGGCAGTTGGATGCTATAGGTACTAGTATGGTTGGGATGTAGATGCTGCTCTGTGATTTTAATGTTATACTCCCTCAACAGGAAAGGCTATCAAGGGTGCCTATTGAATAACAAAAAATTAAAGATTTTGACAATTATTATGATAGAAATCATTTGTGTGATACCCCAGCTTTTTCACTGCTATTTCCATAACAGCCTATGGCCCAATGATACGAGCATCATACTCTACTATGTTATTGGTTATCTAGAAGTCTAACTTGATCAAAATAGGGATATGTGCCCCTTTAAGAGATACTAAGAGGATGCATATCCCAAATCCTTTTTAATTTGAAGGCCCATTAATGTAGATTATTAACATATCTTCTTCAACATGAAGAACCTGACCATCAAGAAATTCAAATGATTCCTCCCTTTGATCCTCAGTTAGCAAGTGTACCAAAAAGTCAGATAGAACCCTACCTTTAATCGACTTCTGTGGAACGTAATATAGAACAAACTCTGATAGCATTACCGTCCATCGGGCTCCCTTACCACTCATCACCGGTTGTTAGAGCAAATATCTTATAGGATCCATTGGGGCTATTACATCTACTATGAGGGTTAATATGCAATGTATTATCTTCTTCATTGCCCATACTAAGGCCAAGGCAATTTTCTCTAGGGCCATATAGCGAGTTTCATACTTAAGAAACTTTTTAATTGTATAATAGATGGTGTTTTCCTCCCTTTCTATTATCTTAGAAAACATAGCCCCTATGATGATGGCTGTTGTTGTGAGATATAAGATGAGACGATTGCCAGGGTGTGAGTTACAAAAACTAGTGAATTAGATAAGTATGCTTTAATCTTATCAAATGCTTTTTAGAACTCTTGATCCTATTTGACCTTTACTCCTTTCTTCAATTTCTTGAAGATGGGTTCACACATCATTGTTGGCTTTAATATAAAGCGACTGAAGTGTTGTAGACAACCTAGGAATCCTCTTATCTCCTTTTCTGTCCTAGGCAATAGTACTTCCTGTATAGCCTTCCCTAAAGGCCAACAACGACCTCTCGCAACTTTCCAGAGGTAACTCCAAATACACAATTTTGTAGATTCCCATGCATATTGTATTTCCTAAGTCTGGTCAAGAACTTTCGAAGAGCCAGAACGTGGATGACATGATCATAAAATCTAAGCAAAGGGAAGGACATGTTTCGACTGTGCAAAAGTTTTTCACCAGACTTAGAAAATACAATATGCATTTAAATCCATAAAAGTGTGCTTTGGAGTCGGTTCTGGAAAGTTCCTAGAGTGTGTCATAGCGTTTGAGGAAGGCTATACAGGAAATATCACTGCCTAGGACACAAAAAAAGGAGATGGGAGGATTCCTGGGTTGTCTATAACACATCAGTCACTTCATATCAAAGCTGAAGATGGTGTGTGAACCCATCTCTAAGAAATGGAAGAAAGCAGTAAAGCTTGAATGGGATCAAGAGTGCTAAAAAGCATGTGATAAGATCAAATCATACTTATCTAATCCACCAGTGCCAGTAACTCCATTGCCAGGCATTCCTCTCATCTTATATCTCATAACAATGACCATCGCTGCAGCGGCCATGTTAGCCCAGATAATAGAAAAGGAGGAAAAGGTCATTTATTATACAAGCAATAAGTTTTTCGAATGTGCAACTCGCTATATGGCCCTAAAAAAAGTGCCTTGGCCTTAGTATGGGCAACGAAGAAGATAAGACACTACATATGAAGCCACATAGTACATGAAATTGCACCAATGGATCATATAAGATACTTGCTCTAACAACCGGTGATAAGTGACAAGGTAGTCAGGTGGATGGTAATGCTATCGGAGTTTGATCTATATTCCGTTCCATATAAGTCCATTAAAGGTAAGGTTGTGTCTGACTTTTTTGCCAACTTGCCTACTAAGGGTCAAAGGGAGGAATCATTTAAATTCCCTGATAATGAGGTTCTTTAGGTTGAAGAAGATATTTGGACAATCTTCATTGATGGGGCTTCGAATTAAAAATAATTTGGGCTAGGCATCCTCGTGCTATCTCCTGAAGGGGCCGATACCCCTATTTCAGTCAAGTTAGACTTCGAGGTAACTAATAACATAGCAGAGTATGAGGATCGTATCATTTGGCTGCAAGCTATTGTGGAAATAGGAGTAAAAAAGCTACGAGTGTAGTAAGGCTCCAATTTTATAAATAATCAAATATCGCGAAAATGGAAAGTAAGAAGTGAAGCCTTGGCACCATACCAAGCTCACCTAGTGGACCTCACTAAGAACTTCACCCACATTGCCAACACCTATCTCCTCGAGAGGACAACTAGTTTACATATGCCTAAGCAAAGCTACTTTTAATGATCAACATCCCTAGAAGCATACATTCAATGCCACTGACAATAGAAAGGGGGAATAAACCAGCTCATTATTATTCCATGGAAGTACAAAGTGTTGACCTCACTACTTGGTTACAATACTACTAATATTTAACGAAGAAAGAATACCTACCAAAATCCTCCTAAAACACCTAGTGAGCATCAAGGTTGCTTGCTGAGCAATATTTTGAGGATAAAGAAATGCTATATAAGAAAACTTATATGGGCATAAATCTACTAAGTGTAATGTAAGAAGAAGCTTGAGAAATTATGAAAGAAGTTCATTATGCAGAATATGGACCACACATGAGTGGTAGCATGCTAGTTGAGAAGATCCAAAGGATGGGATATTATTGGTCTACAATGGAGGGAGATTTCTATGCACATGTAAGGAGGTGTCATAAATGCCAAGCATACGCCAATTTGAAACATCACCTCCTTCCTTCTTCTCGACATTAACTTCCTCATGACCCTTTTCAGTATGGGGAATCGACATCATCAGGAAAATTACACCAGAAGGGATTGGCGAGCATGAATATGTGCTTGTAGCAATTGACTACTTCACCAAGTGGGAAGAAGTGGCCTCTCATGCGAAAATCCCATCAAAACATATGGCTAAATTCCTCTACCTATAATAGTAATGGGCTACCTAGGAAAAATTGTTCTAGGTGAGGCATATGCAGTCTAAACATAAGATTGTCGTAGTAAGCACAAGTGATATAGGTGACTAGTCATGGTAAACTGCCTCTACTATGCTCAAAGCATCACAGACCACATACTTGCGGAACCACCTACAAATAAGAAAGCCCCAACAAGACAGAGGAGAGTAGCCCTCTGCCTAAACACACCATCAAGGGTACAACTATTCTTCTGAAGGTAAGCAATTATAGCCTTAAAGTTTACTTTATCCCCAATTAGTATCGTGGCCAGATGCTCCTTACCTAGATATGAGACCTGGCCATACAAAGAAGGAAGATCCCTAGGCATGCATGGTAGAATAGGAGGGAGACAAAGGGGAAACCCAATAATAGCACTAAATTCTTCCACTAATGGACATAATTCACGCATCCTAAAGTAGAAGGCAAGAGGTTCAGAATCCCAAAACATGGAAATAATGCTAAGGAAATCCCAGGAAATCTTAGCTTGATGCAGGGTAAGAAGACCACTTCAGTGAGGACTCTTAAGGTTATGCTTATCAGCGGTATTAAGGGACCGGACCTAGAAAGTGAACATCATTTTAAACAACATTATGATTACTTTTTGAGCTTATGTGATCTCACTACTAATTGATGAAAACTAGCAGGCCAAGTAGCCTTAACTTAGGTCTGCAAAGAGCTAGTCAAAATCCAAGCTGAATTCAACCACCTATCCCTAATGAATCGGCCAGATTCCATGACTTTGTAGGTCAACAACCAAATCCAATCTTGACTGGGCAAGACTGCCAAAACTAATTTGGACTCGAAAGAAAAGCCCTATGCAGATACCGGCCGATATCCAAGGTTGGGCACTGCCTATTTTTCTCCTTTTTATTATTTTTCCACTTCCAGGCTTACAAAATTCGATTGATTCCAATTCATAAATTATTCAATAAGGTTTTTAAATTATTACTCAGGACCACAGAGCTCTTGAATATTTATCATGCCCTTTTTCATTTTGTGTATTTTCATTTTTTGGGGGCAATGGGGGCTAATCTACATTAGAGTCATAGTGAGCTTCCATAAAAATGTGCATGAAACGAATATTGATTATATTACAAAATTACAGTCAAAGCATCATACATAAACTAAATGGGTTACACCCATTGGTGCCCGTGCCAACTCAAGGATTGCCCCTAGGGGCCCAGGAATGGCATGGAGGGTCATCATACATCACTCTAAAAAAAAAAAAAAAAGAATTACTGTATAAATTGCGGAGCACATAGGTTCCCCCAATGAAGCAGATAAAACATAAGGATCTACAGGACCATAAATTTAAAGCGGTTCCACCTCTAATGGGGAGTCCAGATGTGGGATTCTCTCTCTCACATGTGAAGACTTAACAATGTCTTGAGCTCTGGCAGAAGAATGCCATATGTAACAACAGGCATGACACCTCTGCGGACAAGCATCTTGTTTAGGTCCCTGTGGCATAAATGAAGAAAAGTCAATGAAAGGAATAATATGCAAGATTATGTCAAAGTGAGAAACAAATCTAATCTGCTTTAGGATGATGGAAAGTAAAAAGGTTTACAAATGTCATCTTCATAGAGTGGAAACGGCGCACTATCAGCCAAGACAGTTGGTAGTTTTACTGAAAAGAAGAGAATAGTTAAAAGGTTGCAATTTAGCTTATGGCAAACAAAGTGATCAATGTGCTTACCCCAGTAAAAGTAGGTGGAAATGGGTGTTCTAGGCACTTTGATTTAGGAACCAATGGGACGTCTACAGAGGTAGCTTGGTCCCCTTCTCCGATACATAAGTGTTCAAGCCTGTGCAGGAGCCTCAGTAATTATCACTTGCAAAATAGGAATTACGAACGTTAGCATCATACATGTCAAATAAAAGAGAAGAAAGCAAAGAAGAAGTATACCAAATGGGTCATGCGACGCTGACCATTTCATAATCACCATGGTGGTCCCTACAGTCCACAAAATTAATACTCAACTTCATCTTTATGATATCTTCAATAGTAAGCGTTCTCACATAGCACATAGCTTAGGGTGGATCCAGAGAAAGGAACAGAGACCATTGGTTGGAAGCTTGTGCAGTTTTCTACTCACCCAAGTACCAGATAAAGCTAAAAGGCCCCTCTATAAGGATCCACCCCTAAGTGTACAATTGTACGGCATTAACTTCAGAAGGCATAATATGATGTTCCCATGGGTGAAAATTACCTATAAAAGGGTAGATACAAAGAGTAGTGATTTTCATAATAAAATAATGTTACCATTTCCAAAGCATTATTGGTCACATGGAGATGTTAAGGATCTCTTGACTTTAACCCCCGCTGAATTTGATTTCCTTTAGTCCACGAGACCATTATAGGACAGCTGGTCGAAGATCACGACCTCATTAAAAGATTCGACAAATATTTGTAAAACCAAACTTGTGAAATAAAATAGCTAACATTAAATATTATTATGCATAAAAGAAGGCAAAATTTGTTACCTCAATAACTCTCCACAAAGCTGCAAGGGGTATACTTGTTCATTGCTCCCCACGCCTATGTTTGATTTTCTACACTCCTTATTGATTTCCATGGGTAACGTGGAATCAATGGGAACTCCCCAGTTTAAGCTTCTTACTATGTCTAATTCAACCCAAGTTAACCAAGTCATGAAATTGGCAACGGTTGACGAGGTTGATGAAGATGGTCATGTTAAGAAGGCGGCTAAGAATAGGGCAGGACTGGTGATCGATGGAATGTTGTGCCTATCAGTCATCATCATGCATCAAATCAATGTAAATACTATAAGAGAAATGGTTTTCATGAGGAATAGACTCTATAATAATACTAGAAAAATACAAGAGTAGGTCATGATGCGTGTAGAAATCCTCCCAGTATACTAACAGCTCGCCTTGAATTCAAGACCCATTAGCATTGCAAAATTAAAAGGACTTAAAATTATCTCACTAAATGGGAGGTGAAATGTGTTCGTGGTGTCCTAGAACTTCTTGACCGCACCATGAGTACCACATTGGTTGTTTAAGTCTGCCACTCCGCTTAATACGGAATAGAACACACCACACCCCATAAGCTCCAACACCGCTTGGATTTGAAACCTCTGATGTTCTAGCTCTCTCATAAATTTCCTAGGGGTACCAAGACTTCCTAATTAGATCATCTTTAAAAGGAAAAAGAAACAAAATGTGATAACTAGATCCATATTAGATGGAAATAAGAAAGAAAGATGAGAAATGAAGAACACTAACTGCACTTACAGAAGCATGGCTAGATGCATGACGACCCATATCTAGTAAAAGATCATGCCCATTCCAGGCACCGATAGGCCTCCGTTCCCTATCAATAAAGGAGTCTTAAGGAAGCCTTCTCTACAAAGTGGATGAGCTCTTCTTATAGTCATGATTTTCAAAACACAATTATGATATTCCTAATGGAGAAATGACAAAATGAAAGAGAGGAATGCACATCCGAATGAAAGATAGAAGAATGGTGTGACTTATAAAAAGCCAACGGGCTATTTATAGAAGAAGAAGGCGATCCAAAGGAGGTGAAAACTGGCTAGGTTTGACTTAGAGAGTCTTTGGCAAAAGCATGCAAACAAAACACTCTAAATCAAGGAGAAAGCAAGAAAAAAAAGAAGAGCCAAAGCATAGCAAACCCGGTCGACATCATACTATGCAACAAGGAAGGAATCCAAGAATTCAAGCATTCAATGTGCACCAAAAAAGAGAAGAAAAAATAAGAACACTAGCCTAGGGATCGGACCAGTATCATCCTCATGCATGTAATTTTGAAAACTCAATCAATAAGCAAGAATCCAAGGAGAAAACACTACCTTTCCTATGACTCCCAAGTCAAATAATGCTCTATGGATGAGTTGGTCCCCTATGACTATAGAAATAGTAGGGCGACTGGGTTCTTATACTTCAATGAGATCTTATGGGAAATAAAAGAACTAGCATAGAAGCTAAGAAAGTCTTCTGAAGAACGCTAATGACTCTCTAAGTAGTATATAGATCCTTTAAAAACCTAGCATAAGAAAGCATCCGCTGAATAGCATCAAGCAGAGAAATGTTGATTTTGGCATGAGGGAAGGTCTTTCATATCTTAGCAATAAAGGCTTGGTCTTTCTTTTTTAGCCTATGAGGGAAAGGAGGTACAGACTTATAAACTCGCTTAATGGTAGACAACAAAGGAGAACCTTAGGGGATGAGGGATCCACTTTGTAAGTTGAGTCCTTTCCCCTTAGGCTCTTCTTTATCAAAAAATGGGTCAAAATGAAGAGGCTCTTTAGAAGAATCACTAGGACACCATCAGTATTTTCATATAACTTACTGGATGAGCTAGCTTTTTGAGAACAAAAAGAGGAAAAAGATGAATGTTAGAAGAAAACATGACGGTGTCTGTAGGTTTCTTTAGAATTTTCCACTTGATTATCAGTCTCTCCACCTGAACTAAGAAATATAATTATCTTGACTTTCCTCATATTCTCACTAGGGTTGGCTCTAGAAGAAGAAGATGATGCATGACCCTTGGGGTTGACCTTAGGTTGACTAGGAAAAGTGCATGGCTCCCTAGTGGATGATGCTAATTGAGATAATTATTTAGTCATTCTTATTATCTTTTCCATGTTAACATTAGTCATCCTCTCCATATTACTATTAATTCTCCTCTCAATCTTATCAATTTCAGTGTAACCAGGAGGAGACAAATTTGAGTAGTAGGAGGTATAGGTCTTGGTGCACTGGGCACACCTTGAAAAGCCAATCTCTGGTAAGAATTAGAAGAATGGAAGATGGGCTAAGAGTTGTTTCTAATAAACACTCTAGGCTAGGATTTAGGAAGCATAACATTCGGTCCACTACTCTAAGAAAAGTTAGAGTGATTTTGCCACCCTAGGTTATAGTAAGGGAAAAATGGGTCATTCTTTGGTCTTTGGTGGGCCATACTCACTTGCTCTGGCCAAGTGCATAACTAGTGAACAAAAGAAGGACATGAATGCAGTGTATGATCTAAGTCCTGATAGTAAGGATAAGACACGATAGAAGTCTGAGAAGTGTAGGAAGTCTGAATAGATAACCCTATCAACATGTTCTCTAAGACTATAATCTTAGACTCTAGATGACTTACATTAGAAACAGAATGCATTCCACCCTAGCAAATGTAGCACATAGATTGTTATCCTTAGTAGTTTCCCACTGTATAGTCTTCTAAGCTAAGGAATCTAGAAATTCCAAATAGTTGTGGCGCTTTTAAAAGGAAAGCCACCCTAACATATGGACTCTAACATTGTTCGGGTTTCTTGGTCAAGTCCTTTATACTCAATTTGCAAAGATGCAATTATTGTAAACCCTGATGGGGATACTCGGCCAACACATTCTTAAACCTATATAAGTATTTCAATAATGATTTCCTTTCTAGTTGAACAAACTGATTACATTCCTTAGTTTCATAGGCATGGCATTAGGGAAATATTTTCTAAGAACAACTTAATAAAGCCATCCCAAGTAGAAACAGAGTTAGTAACCAAGCCATACATCCATCTTTTAGCAGCATCATTTAAAGCAAATGGAATTCATTTTATCCTCACCACATTAATAGATATGTTAGGAATATGTATTATGGAACACATATTTAAATTCCCTCAAACAAATATTCATCCTCTATATTAGTGAATTTAGGGAGCATTTATGTGTATTAAGACCTCAGTTCAAATGTCACATTAGGTCTTAGGTTAGGCAAGTTAAAATAAGATCGTAAAGTCGCATTTTATTACGTACAACTAGGTCTCTCATTTGTCCACCCGGGCCCACAACCAGCTGTTTTCAATCGAGCAACTACCCTTTATTTAAAAAAAAAAATTCATAGTTCTCAGTTTTTTGAATTTGCGGTTTTCATTCTCTCTCATTCTCCCATTGATCTATGCTCACTGCTTCAATTGCTTCAGCATTCAGCAATTACTGAATGGCTAGGTTTGATCTTAACATTGCTATTGATGTTGAATCCTCATCAAACACGAATTCTTCATCAGGTTTGATTGTGTTTTTTGGATCTCTGTTTTTACTTTCGTATTCGGAAGTTAGATGCGTGGGTTTTGAATAGTTAATTTTGAGTTGTTTGAGCTGGATTGCATTCATTGTTATGTTGCCGTGCTCTGACAATATAATGCAATTGTTGGTTTGCATATATAGTCGGTGTTTGTGATTTGTTGTTTTGCATTTTGGCAGAATGCTTGATTGGTATTTTGAGTTGTGTGTTGTGTTAATTCTAGTTAAGATACAAGTGTACAATGGATTTTTTGTTCAATTCTTGAATATACTTCGTTGTATGTAAATTTTGGTTGGTGACATATGAGAAATGATAGCTTACTGTTATGAGTTGTGTGCACACTAAATATAGTCGTTGCCTCACTAAATGTATATATTTAGCTCACTATCAAGAATATGTTGCCTTCTACTACAGAACAGTGTTTTGCTCACTAAAAGAAATGTTTGGCTCACTTGGATTGAACTCTGTGCTCATCGATTTTGCATTATAGCTTACCACAATGTTATGGTTGTTTTTTCAGATGATATTTTTATTGTTGCTATGTACATATGCGAACGGACAGCTCACCAATATGAGTTTTTTGCTCACTAAATATAGTCATTGGCTCACTAAAGAAATACATTTAGCTCATTGGGATTCAGCTTGTATTCAGCAATCATTTATCAATTTCTCTGCTCATCAAATGTAATCACCATATTCAATCTTATGCCTATCATGGAACAGAACCTGTTGCCTTTGACTACACTATATAGCATTTTCTGGTCACTAACACAAGTGTTTGTCTCACTAGAATGAAGATTGTGCTTACCAATTTTGCATTATAGCTCACAACAAAAATCATGTTGTTTTTGCATATGATACTTCATTTTTTATATCTATATTAGATCGTTCTATTGCTGAGGCAGTTGATGTTGATGATTATGTTAGGAATTTGTATAATCCAACTAGTGGTTCAAAGGGTAAAGGCGTGGCTTCTGATGATGACAATGTTATTGGTGGTGCATCTAATTATGTTGTGATTGATAAAGAGAAATGTCTAGATGATGATGAATCTATTGTTGAAGTGAAGGAATCTGATGAATCAGAGCTGATTGGTAAAAGGGTTAGTTCTCTAGATGTTGTATTTGACGTAAGCAACGAGTCTGCTTTTCGTAAGGGGTTTTCCATTAGGTGTGACAAGTTACGAAGGAGAGAGGGTTCAAAAAGGTTTATTCAAGGGAGTTTTGTTGCAGCAAACAAGGTGTTAAGAGGTGTCCTGGGAAAAAAGACAAGACATTTACAAAACGGAGCCAGAGGTGTAATTATAAAGCTAAGGCTATATTTTACATTGAACCTAATGGGGAATGGGTTTATAAGAAGCATAAAATGGTTCATAATCATGAATTACTTTCAGAAGATGAGGTGCATAAGTTGAGGTCACATAAAAAAGTCGAGAAAGCTCATGTGGACTTTTTCTAAAAGATGAGAAGAAATGGTATGAAAGTTTCGCATGCGTATCAGCTTCTAAAAAATAAGGCCGAGGGTTCACCATTACTTGGTTTTAGTGAAAAGGATGCATACAATAGTGTTGCAAATGAAGTCAAGAGGACTTTGGATGAGGTTGATGCCAATCATTTGATGTGTGTTTTAGAATCTAGGTATGGTAATGAGTAAGATTTTTTTTTGTATGTTTAAATTGGATGAGGACGATTGTTTGGTGTGCTTCTTTTGGAGAGATTCACAAATGAAATGTGATTACTTGTTCCCTGGTGATCTCCTTATATTTGCCACGGCATATAGGACCAATCGTTATGAGATTATATATGTACCTTTTGTTTGTATGAATCATCATGTGAAGAATGTTATGATGGGATGTGAGTTTTTGATGAATGAGAAGATTGAGAGCTTTGTGTGGTTATTTAAAACATTTTTGGAAGATATGGATAATGTGCAGCCAAAAACTATGAAGACGAACCAAGCATTTTCTATGGCAAATGCTGTTAAAAAGGTTTTCCCTTTGGCAAAGCATAGGTTGTGTACTTGACACATCTTGGAGAATTCAAAAAAGAATATTGGTCATCTTAGGGTATTGGGTGGATTTATTGATAAGTTTGACCATGTTTTGATAAGATGTGATACAGAAGCAGAGTTTAATTTTTATTGGCAGAAGTGAGCCCTCTCTCTGTTTACTATTTGCTAATGTGCTCACCAAGTTATTGCTTTATGCTCACTAATTTCTAGTGTCTGCTCACCAAGGTTATATGTGTCTGCTCACTAGATTATACCTTCTACTCACAAAGCTTACATTTTTCTACTCACTAACTTATTATTTTGTGCTAACTCGTTTTGTGTGTTAGGCTGGTTGAAGAGTATAATTGTACTGAAAATGCTTGGTTGGTTAGATTGTATCGGTTGAAAGAAAAATGGTGTCTAGCTTTTTGCGAGGATGTTTTCTCTAGTGGCATTTTATCGTCATAAAGGAGTGAGTCGACATATGCTTCTTTATCAAAGAAAGTCAATGCCACTTGTGGTTTGTTTGATTTTTACAATATATTCTATAACATTGTCACTAAGTGGAGGATTAAGGAGAATGATAAGAATGTGAAAAATAAGGATGGATTTCCCGAGATGTACCTGCCACAAGTTAGCATTTTGCAACATGTTTCAAATATCTATACGAACAATTTGTACAAAGTGTTTGAGAATGAATACATTAAAGGACAAGGGTGCTGCAAAGATCTTCTTAGCTCAAGTGAAACCCCCTATGGTATAGAGCATACATATGTTGTGTATGAGAATCGCCTCTCGAAAAAGTTTGGATTTGTGGCTAGGTTTAATCTACCAGACCATAATATTGTTTATGATTGTAAAAGTATAGTGAGAGTGGTATTCTTTGCTGCCACTGCTTACAGATTTTCAATGTTCATTGTGTGCCCAAAGTCCCTGATCAATGTATTTTGAAACGATGGACTAGGCCAGCAAGACCCCCACGGGTTGTAAAAGAAGCTGTAAGTGGTAATGTAGTTGGTGTTCCTAGTTCTATATGGAGGGTTCAGATGCATAGGCAGTTTGAGGCTTTGCTTCTTGCAAGTGAATCAAATAGTCAAGTAAGAAAGCTATGTGAAGAAGCTTTTGCCAACTTAAAGGCTGATGTTGATGTTGTGGGTTCAGTTTATGTTTCTGACACTGAAAATGAACAAAAGTCTAGTGCTGGTAACAAAATCATTGGTAACCCTAAAGGTTTGAGGAAGAAAGGTGAAAGGAATGTAAGGTGGAAGAGTATGTTAGAGAAGATATCAAACATAGTTAGATCAAGAAAGGTTATCTTACAGGTTGCACTCACTACATTTATACGTTAGCTCACTATATATATATATATATATATATATATATATATAGATATATAATATATATATATATAGTATATTATATATATATATATATGTGAATATATATATATATGTATATATATATACATATATATATATATATATATATATCTATATATATATATATATATATATATATATATATATATAATATATACACTATATATATATATATATATATATATAATATATATATATATATATATATATATATATATATATACACACACACACATATATATATATACACACACACACACACATATATATATATATACTCACTACAAATACGTTTTTGCTATGATGGCTTAGGGTATTGCTGGAGGTTCATCTAATGCACCAACTACCTCTAATCTAGTGGTAGATTTTAATAAAATTTATAGGGTTTTTTTAAGCTTGATTTTTGATGAAAGGTTAAGGCAACCAAATGGGGATGCGATTCCTAGCAATCAATTGAATCTTGCTTCTAAAGCTGCTAGCATTCAAGGGTAATACGCACACTAATATAGCGTGTTTGCTCACTTAAAATATCTATTAGCTCACTAATATAGTGTTTCTGCTCACTACATTTACACTTTGGTTCACTAAAGGTATGTATATGCTTTTTTATTTTTTCAGACAGGTTACGTGGGAATCAAGCATGAAATTTTGCTTTGGTGAGAGAGGGCATTGGCTTCTACCATTAATGAAATTTTTTCATCTGGGCCATTTAATAGTTTTTTTTGAACAAATATTTAAATATAAATTTGTTTCTTGAGTAATAGACCTAGAACTTGTATTCTTATTCATTATGATGTTTTTATGTTTTTGTGATTGAGAATTATTTTTTTATTTGGAGTTTAAGTAAATGATGCTGAATAATTTTGAAGTTTATAATAGGGTGAATACTTTTGATACCCTTAATATGTTGCTCACTGCTAAAGATTCATAGCTCACTAGTTTCATCCATTAGCTCACTATTTTCTACAAAACTATTGTCATATCTTTGATGACTTAACACTATAAAAGTATAGCATTCTATGACAATGATACGTTGAACACTTTAGTATTTGACTAACATTATAAAATAAAATATCACTTTAGTTTGATTTTGCATTCATTTATACAATTAAGCATAGTAAAAGATATAGCTCACTGGGTTTCGCTGTGAGCTCACTGGTTTTGTCTTCTAACTCACTGGAATTAAACATAGTAATCAATATAAAATATCTAATAGTGAATGCTGTTTACTAATACTTCACCATGATTAAAGGTAATCATATTAATAGTCTAGCTTAAAATTAGTCTAACTTAAAATTAGACTGTTGGGTACATAAGTGCCTAAAATTAGTCCAACTTAAAGCAAGGTTGATTAGTCATGTTGTTGGCACTTGAAGTTGGGCTAATTTTGCATTCAGTTCTGCTTGTTGTTTATCATACAACTCCTTTGTGAGCCTCTTCACTCTATTCCTGTATATATTTTCTTCACTGTTGATGATTTCATAGCAGTACTGTGCTCGCATTACATCAAGCAGAGTTTTATCCTACAAACAAAACAAAAAAATGGAAAACAAACCATTAATAGGTGTTGTATTTATTTGAAGATATTTTTTTTGAGAAAATATTTTTGGTAAACTTACTTCATTTTTCTTGAAACCACAATCTCATTTATCTATTTGGCCAAAGTAAGACTCCATGTGCCTCATGCAAAAATTTTCACAGTCTGTGACATTATCTATTATCCTACAAGGCATTCTCATTCACACTGGTTTCATCTTCTCCACAATTTCATGTCTGGGTGGCCAACACTCTCTTAAAGAATCTACCAAAAGCTCTTGTATGTGTACAATAAATAACTTTGTTCAGCTGACTGAAATTAGGTAATAGCTCACCAAATATGTGCGTTAGCTCACCAAGAAAATATGTTAGCTCGGCACACTACATATGTGTCTTAGCTCACCACATATACCTAATAGCTCACAAAATACGTGTGGTAGATCACCAATATTATGTGTTAACTCACCAATAATATGTGTTAGCTCACCAAATTTATAAGCTCACTAGATTTTTGTGTTGATGCATTGTAAAGTAAATGAATTAGTGAGCATTTGAACATACCACTAACAGATGTGTTTCTCCATATGTTGTTTTGTATGGAGCAGCTATGTCCATGCTATCCATGATATCAAGCCTTCCCTCCTTTAAATCAAAGCAGAAGATGAAGAAGTGCTTCTTGTGACATACCGAAAAGAACACTTTGAAATTGGAGAATGATTATAATGTGGTGTTTTAATATACAATTAAAATGTATTAGATTAATGCTTACCCGCTGCAATAGTTTTCCTGATATCCACCTGTCACGCCTCTGGAATTCTTTCTGAAGAATTGTTTCAAAATCAATGTACCTTCCCTCCTCAGTTTTTGCTGTATTTATCGAGGGGTCCAAGGTTGACTGCATTTTTGCAACAGTATCATTAGGTGTTTGATTATTTGTATTTGTGAAAACAAAAAATAAGTATATATTTACCATTGCATTAACTACTGCAAAATATCTTCTTAGAGATCCTTCACTTCTCTTTCTATCCAAGTTGTAGAGGATAGCAGCCCAAACATTGATCACATGGGCATCAATGTATTCTCGTGGGCGCATAGTTAACACGTGATACCGATGTGCAACATGTGTTTCGATATTAAACATTTCTTCACTGGTTTAGTAAGAAAAGGAAAAAAAAATGTAAGTATATTTTCATTATAATTTAAGTGTTTGTAAGTGTTTTCTATCTGATAGTTATGTGCTTCCTTTGAATCAAGGTCCTGTGAGGGATGAAATACATATTCAGCAATGATCCTTTCCTGGGCTGACAAATCTCCTGTAATCTTTGTTATCCTCTGCACAAAAGGAGAGCAGAAGGGCTCTGTCATTGGGTCTTTCTCTCTCCCAGTTGATGTCTTACCTTCTTGTTAGGATCTTCTTCTGCGTACATTACATGTGTAAGTGCTCATTAAAACAGATATTATGCTCACTAAAATGCTTGTTGTGCTAACTAAATAGGGATTGTTGCTCAGCAATCACTAAACTATATGTTCTACTTACTAACATATATGTTCTTTTCAGTCACACATGTGTCATGCTCACTAACGTATGTGTTTTGCTCACCAAGTTATACTTTATGATCACTAAAGTATAACTTCTGCTCACTGACATTGCACACTAGCTGACTTAAAAAAAAAAAAAGAAATAATGTTGAATACCAACAAGGTCCTCTTTGCTTGTTCTTAGAGCCATCTAAAAGTGATGTGTGCTCACATGATCACTGTAACATAAAATTTTCATTTTATTAACAATTTATACATAACTCACTAACAAATATGTTCTACTTACTGAAAGTAAGAGCCTGCTCACTCAAAGTAAGAGCCTGCTCACTGAAAATCCTTACCAGCTTTTTTTTCTGTTTTCTTTCTTCCATCTTCTCTACCAGGAGATTGTTGCTCTCCTTCAGTTCTTTTATGCCTTTCTTGTTGCTCTAGTTGTATTTTTGGAATTGGCGGCAGTGGTGGTGTTTGAGATGATTCATGTGGTCGTTCTGTCTTAAGAGTTTATGATGGGTGTTGTGGTAGGAAGGGTGGTGGTGTCTGCAATGTCTTTGTTGGGGGGGTGGTGATGTCTGAAGTGTCTGTGCAGGGGGGAAGGTGGTGGTGTCTGATGTGTCTCTATAGGGGGAATGGTGGTGGTGTTTGAACTACTTTTGCAAGGGGAAGGAAGGTGGTGTGTGAAGTGATGCTAGTGCTACTGGTATTGCAGGAGCTAGGCTTTGGCTATCATCAATCAACTTAAAACTGGGCATACGATTGCCCCCTTGCCTTGATGCAAAAGTTTTCCTGTTGCTGTTACTGGTCTTTTGTTGCCTTACAAAATCATTCTCCAATTCAATTATGGCCTCAAGTATAGCATTTCTATTCCACCATTCATCATCTTGACTGAATGATGGTATCTCAGCACTTTCATCCCCTTTTTTTCTTTGTGTCATCAGTGAGAATTTTGAGATTTGAGCCTCATAGTAGGAAGAGAACATGCTTATTGCCTTATCTCTTATTTTCTTGAGTGCTTCATTATTTTGGTACCTTTTGGACAAGTAGTCCATGAATGTTCTGTACCTCTTGAATGCACTTGCTAAAGCATTTGTTACTTTAGCCACTTCTTCTATATCTTTCTACAATGTGGACACCATTCAAGCATTGTAAGATGTTAGATAGAGGTTTTTTAAATTCTTTCATTCTGCTTAATTGTTATAAATGAAATAAATGATACCTCTAACTTTGATGGTTCATCATTTTATGATAACATCTTTGGATGTTCTTTCTTTTGTGGCTAAGGTTCCTTTTGCAGATGTGGTTTAGCATGCACTTCCTTGGTTATTTGTATTAGAGGCTCTACTCTTCCCTTTCCAAAGCCTTTTGGCCCTTCTTTTGTAGCAACTTGATTAGCCTTTTTGTCTTCTCTTGTTTCCCTTAGCCTTTCTGTTGTCCAGCCTTTGATTGTTGGGAATTGCATCTAAACAGTCCTTCTTATCAGGAAAACCCTGTTAAGATATAGCATTTGCAAGAGAAATGTTCATTGCAATCAGTTCTGTATAGCTCACCAAAAATGAATCCATGCTTACTAAAATATAGGCCCAACTCACCAAAAATGTATACTAGCTTACTAACATAAAGTAATATTGTCTAAGAATAACTCTTATTAGGCTCACTAAATTTGTTAATAGAGATCAATGTAATAGACAATTGTCATCTATGAACAAGTCATTTGCAGCTCACCAAAGATGAACTGTTCCTCACTAAAAGACATGTTCTACTCACTAGGTTATATTATCTACTCATTAAAAATAGTGCTCTGCTCACGAAACATTTTCTTCTGCTCACTAAAATATATTGTAGCTCACTAACATGAAGTAATGTTGTGTAACAATGATTCCTATATGTATGTGGGGAAGGTGATGCGTGCTCACTAAAATGGTCATTATAGATCAATGGATTAGATAATTTTCACACATGATCAAGTTTTCTATAGCTCACCAAAAGCTTTGTTCTGTTCACTACAATGTATCTTCCGCTCACTAAGTAAATGACCTACTCACCATGATATATGTTAAACTCACTGAAAATGTTGTTATGCTCACTAAATATATATGTTTAGCTCACTGGATTTGACTTTGTGCTCACTAAAAACATGATACTGTGATACAGTATAAAGAACTTACCATCAAGAAGACAATAGGGCCATCAAAGTTTGAAGCCCTCTTTTTGACAGATTCACATAATCTATCAATGGTGTACTAACACCAATCAATTGTTGATATATCTTCAACATTAGCAACATTCTTAGCAAAATAGGGTGCGCAATATTCATTTTTTAAACCATTGAAAAAGCATAATACCATGTACAGCATAAAGTTTCTCTTGAAACTTCCCCCTGCATCAGTCTGGTTGAGTATGTATTGTGGCATTTGGCTTAGCTTAGGGGTCCTATCTTGTAGATTCCAATCTTTTCTCCATGCATCAAGGATTTCACTGTATTTGGCATCTTTTGGCTTTTTGTCATAAAACTCCTCAACCTTCCTTCCACCAATGGGGAGTGCCAATGTGAGATGCACATCCATTGGTGTAATCTCAAGCCTTTTTTCTGATGATATGTACAAGGTGACTGAGTATGGGTCAAATCTATCTACAAGCCATTTGTATAAATCCCCTGGCAATTCAACAACTTGTAAGTGGAGGAATCCTCCAAACCCTATATCTCGTATTGCTTTTCTTTATGCCTCACTGAAATTATCAATCAAGGCAACAAACCCTGATGGTAACATTCTTATTTGAAAGATCTTTTTGGGTTTTGTGTCTCCTTCTACAGGTTTTGGAACAGATTGCATAGACTTGGGGTCTTCAACACGAACGGTAGCACTTGTGTCCTTTTTCAAGGATTTATGTTCTTTTTGATGTTTGAAAACTGAGAGCTGTCCACTCTTTGCAGGAGGTTTAGGACTCTTTTGGACATCCTCCTTCTTCTTCTCAGGCTGTCTCTTAACACACTTTTTTGACCTCACTTGCATTTTCTTTGGCCTAGACTTTGTTGCTTGTTTTATCTTCTTTATTCTTTTCACCAACACTTCATCGTCAGACTCAGATTCATCATCATGCCCAGGGAGAGGCATTTTATAAGTTGTGTCTTCCACTGTGTTATCTATTTCCTCTGAAGGTTGTTAATGAATGTCGGTGATTGTTTTTTCAGAGCTTTCTTGGGTAGTGCTTTTGGGAACATTGGGGGAGTTTCTACTGTGTATTGGTCTCTCCCCCTTCTGTTGTTCTGTGTTGCCAAATTTTTGATGTGCATCAGTCTTCTTTGGCTTCTTTTTCCTTTTTTGCAGCACCACCTCTAGTTTTTGCTCTGCTATTGGAATGCTCTGTTGAGGTGGGTTTGCTATTTTTTGTTGCTTTTGTCCTCCCTCTCCCCATTGAGTAGGCTGTGATTCTTACACAGCATGCACAGTTTGTGGTTTTTCCAACACCACCCTTTGTTTCTCCCCCCACTGTAGGAGCTTGGAGTTGTTCATCTTTTGAACTAGTCAGACTAGTGCAAATATTTCTGTTCTCCATAGCTTCTTGTTTCACCCTTCTTTTAGTTGTAGTAGCACTTGTTGAGCTGGTTTTCCCTTCAGATGTTTTGTCCCTTGCTGTGGACAGGTTTTCCTGATACTTTGATTAAGCTTCCTTGGTTGCTTCTTCTACGGCTGTACATGGTACTTTATATAAGTGAACAAGATGTATAATTAAATAAATGTGTAATGTTTAATGTAATCTGGATCCCAATATATATATATATATATATATATATATTTTAGCTCACTAAAATAAACTGCCTGCTCACCAGAATTATAGGTTAGCTCACTAAACATAGTTGTCAGCTCACTACTATTATAGGTCAGCTCACTAAACATAGTTGTCTGCTGACTACAATTGCAGGTCAGCTCACTAAACATAGGTGTTTGCTCACTAAAAATGGAGTTCAGCTCACTAAATATAATTGTAGATGTATAGTTTTACTAGTTGTTTAAAATATGAGATTATAAACTCAGTGCATGTAGGAACTGTTACAGCAAATTGGATTGAAATGTTTAACTGTATATGGTGGAACACCAAAATATAATAGTAGATATTGCTCACTAGATATTTGTAATAGCTCACCAAACCATATGTTATGGCTCACTAATTGACAGGTATTAAGCTAGAATATAATGTATATGTGCTTTGTATACAATTTCCTCTGCTCACTACATATGGAATTCAGATGATTACATATAATCTTACATAATGTAGACATACCTTGCCCTGAATTATGAGTAATATCCTCTTGCATTCCTTGATTTGTTTCATTTGGTTTATTTTGATCCTTTAGGTTTCAATAAAAAATAAAAAGACAATGTTAGTGCAGTGGACTATACTTTGTGTGTTTTTGCATACATTTGAAGTGGTAATTACCTAAAGTTCACTTGTTCAGAAGATATGTCTCTGACAACCGTCATAATCATCTCTTGAGGGCTTGTGGTTAACCCTTCTGTCTTTGATCTATTAAATAGTATTACATATAATGTTAATATTACAAGAAATATGATAACACACTAGAATAAAAGATACAGCTCACTACAAATATATCATGGCTCACTATAATATAAGATATAACTCACTATATATGTGAAATAGTATATAAAAAGAGAATGGAGTTCTAGACTGCACACTTGAATGTATGGTACCACTTTCTAAATTTAAGGTATGGCACACTAGGATGTAAAGTACAGCTCACTATATTATAAGACACAACTCACTATAGCATGCATATGTCGACAGGAACTAGCATATAACCCATAGCTCCCTACATTTTTGTCATAGCTCACTATATTCAAGCCATAGCTCACTAAAATATAGGGCACAACTCACTGGAGCATGCACATGTTGACAGCCACTAGCATATAATTTACAGCTCACTAGATTTTTATCATGGCTCACTATATTTAAGCCACAGCTCACTACATTATAAGACACAACTCACTGTAGCATGCATATGTTGACAGGAACTAGCACACAATTCACAGCTCCCTACATTTCTATCATGGCTCACTAAATTTGAAGCATAGCTCACTATAATATAGGGCACAACTCACTGGAACATGCATATGTTCACAGCCACTAGAATATAATTTATAGCTCACTAGATTTTTATCATGGCTCACTACGTACAAGCCATAGCTCACTATATTATAAGACACAACTCACTATAGCATGCATATGTTGACAGGAACAAGCACATAATTCACAGCTTACTAAAGTGAGGATACGACTCACCATAATATAAGGGACAACGCACTATGCAGCAAAATCAGAAGAGTTAAGGTAAAAGCGTTTTGCATGTATTAGTCAACATCAAGGTAAACATGTTTATTGTGAATTTGTTGACAGAACCAGGAACAAGCACATACTGCTCACTGGTGATGTCCTGGCTCACTAATATTAGGTTTAAGGCTTTCAAGGTTTAAGGTTTTCAACATACCTTTTCTAAGCAGTGTTTGATGCATCACTAGCAGATCTCTTCTTCGCTGCTAACGAATGGTGAGTTTCCATCTGCAAGCATTTGAAAAACGACATTATGAGTGCGCGATTTTGTTCAAACCTAGAATGCCAAGCGAATTCATTGTTTTGTTTCGAACATGCAAATAAATTTCATATGCTGCTGAAGCTTACATCGAGCTGTTTAGTTCAAGCTTCAGTGGTGACTTTTCGAAGATTTCTTACTAGAATCGATGAGTAAACGGAGCAGAATTTCGCCAAATCAAGCACGAATTTGAGCAGTTTTGGAGAGAGAAAGTGAGCGGAAGTTTTTGGGTCACGATGTGATTTGAAGTTGCAGTTATGAGCGCTTTTGCTTTTTATAAATTTTTTTCTGCGGTTTCTTTATGGATGCGGCGTGCCAGTTGGACAATTTATACGCCCGGTTTTACAAATGCAATTATACAACCGGGTGGACCATATACTAACTGTGGTAAAGTTGTCCTCAGACGATAAAAAATATCATTTGAGGTCCTTTCTTTGGCCATTTGTTTCAATTCGAGTTTAGACTTGGGTTCCAGTTCAGGTTTAGGTTCAATCCTAATGAGTCTGCTTCTCTTGGCACCACTAACCTAACCAATCATGCAATGCCTACACCCAGAAAAGTATTTTAAGGCCTTTTCTTTTTTACTTTTTTTTAGAACTTTTGAAAACACAATCAGAAAATATAAAAACCTACAAAAACAAAAGCTAAAATAAAACTAAAACAGAAAATCAAACACAAAATTCATAACAATTTACACAGAAAACTCAACACAATCAAGGAGATCATGGACATATTTTTTTTGAAATTTTTTGACTTAGACTAATACAGAAAATTCAAAATGGAAAATTATTTTCAGAAATTCCTAAAAATTTCACAAAATTTCACCTAAACTCTAAAAATCCTTAGGAACCCACTAAAAATATCATAAAAGAAAAATTACCATTGGATTAGCATAGAAAATTCAAAATAGAAACATCAAAATAAACTGATTCTGATTTTCTCTAATTTTAATTCTGGTTGCACCAATACTATTCACACCTGTTGTATTCTGTGTTGATTTTTTCCCCCCATAGAAAATTAAATAGTAACTAATAAGAGCAAAAATTAACCAAAGTAACATCAAGATGTAAACTCTACACAAAAACAAGGACTCATGAAATCTAGACTAAAAACAATTAAAACTAAATAACACTCACTAAAAATCAAAATCAAACATACTACTAAGACCCAATCAACCAAATCGAGATTCGACTCAATAAAACTCACAACCTAATTTGACAAATCCTATCCCCGATAGTGGCGAGAAAAACTTGTTTTGATTATCAAAGCATACGACTCTCATCGTAGCACTTGAGGTTTGGTCCACAAGGATGGGTTACAAAATTACATTACTAAAATTTAGAACTCCTGGTCAAACTTTATTACGACTTTCGTAAAATGATAAACTACACGAGAATAAGAAGAACTATTCATGAAATTGCTGGCAAACTCTATTCTAATTTCCAGTAACTAATTCTCTTAAAAAAAGGAATCATTAACCAAAATTTAGAAATCCACCTAACCACAAACATCCAGCCCTGTCTGACTTACTAGACAATACTATTAAGCTACAATAATAAGATTTACAGGCATTATGAGACTAAATAGCAAGCCTTTCACTAATTAAGTGAGAACTACAAACCAAAACTAAAATAGAACAAAATAGGTGAGATGGACATCGAGTTGGCATAGCAGATCGAGATGGCAACAAGAAATTTACGGTGATACTTACAATCAAAAAGCAATTCAGCAAATACCTAATTGAATTTAATAGCCCAAACCATCACAATACCAAAATTGAGTACCAGATCAAGACTCATTATGAAACGCAAAAGCCAAAATTCAAACCCAATCTTTCACAAAATAGGGGAGTGAATCTAGAGCATCATATTTGCACCAAAACCAAGCAAATTCAATTCTAAAGCCCAAAATTTCTTTTAAATTGAATAAGAACTTGAACAAATTGCAAATTTGAGAGTTTAGATCATTGAATATGAAAAATGAACACAAGAAAGAGAATGAAAAATTAAAACCGAATCTATGCTTACTGCCCTCTTCCTTCAAACTATAACCATGAATTTAAGTCCTTGCTATTGATTGCTTCATTAATCTCCAATTATGGCCTTGTAATACCCTTATAATTTCTTACCTTTAATAAGGAAAAAAAATGAACGACAAATTGATGAGGATGAATGAGAAGAAAGAAACACGGGAGTGGGGATTTTGGGTTACGTTTCTGATGGAGGGGAAGAGAAGATAAAGTTATGGGGGATGAACGTGGGTCATGTGTCTAGCGTATGGTGAGTAAGTAAGGGATGATAGAGGTCTCTTGGCTAGGCTGGGTGCTAGAAGGAAATATGTAAGGGGTGGATTGGTTCGGGGAGAGGAAGAAAAGAATAGGCCTGTCTAGAAAGAAAAGAAGCAGCAACCTGTGAGGATGTATGGGGAGAAATTGGATTGGGCTCAAGTCGCATGACGGCAAGGAGGAGGAGCAGAAGTACTAGGTTGAGTGCAAAACTGGATCTGGCCGGAGGACTTCTAGGGCGGGTTTTGCATGTTTTCCCCACTTGATCCATCACCCTTCTTCCACTCTTTTGACAAATAATTTATTCTTTTATTCAAATATTTATAATTCCTACAAAATAAACAAAAACACATTAAAATTCTAATTTAGTACTTTTTTCGGAGCAAATATTTGATATTAAAGGGTATAAAATGCTTCATTTTTGGATTGAATAGCTTGATAGGTGTCAGAGTCAAGGTTTTAGGCTCAATCACAACTACTGTTGAGATTTTAAAGGTACCCAGTCCAAAGCGATCCAATAGAAAATCAAATAAACTATAAGTTTAAATGGTTGAGTAGCTAGTGAGTTACAGGAAAACTTATAAACCAAATTTACTCTTTAAAATGAACCATAAATCAAAGGGACATCGAAGGGGATGGCTAGTTCATTTCAAAAAGGTTTTTGAAAGGCCCATGAGTAATCCCCAGCACGGGGACCATCTAACTATATAGGATCGAACTGAGGATCCAGATTCGGGGGGAAAAGGTGCGACGTCTTGTTGGAGTGCATCACGTACGACATTATTCATCATCATTGACAGTCTCTACTAATCACCACCGGGGATTAAAGTTAATTATACTTAGAGCAAATAATCATGCAATATATTAGTATTAGCTATATCAAATAATAGAAATCAAAAATACAATGCAAGTGGAGAAGAATTCAAAGAAATAATGTAAATAAGTACAACGGGTGGGGTTAAACTAACTAAAGATTAAATCTTTGCTAACTTGAAATTAAAGAAAATAAAGAGAAAGAAAGTAGAGAGAGTGAGGGAAGGCTTAGGTTATACCCTCAAGACTCGCTTGATTTGCTTGGGAGCCCAGCAAAGTGACACGTCATTAACAATTAACCAATTTCTCTCCCTCGCTCTCTCTCTCTCTCTCTCTCTCACTCAATGTTCCCAGTATGTAGTTTCCCCTCAAGATTTTCTTTAGTATCTTTTCCTCTAATTTTAGGTAATTTTCCTCCTAAAAATCACTAGTTTTCCCAAGTTCCTCACCCTAAGGGGTAGCTTTCCATTTATAGTGTTCGAAAGGACAATCCGAATTGGTTTAGAAAATGGAGACCTAATCCCACTTTATTAAGCTTAGTCTAAATGGACACAATCCATACCTATCCACTGTGACATTTTTAGACAGAGGAAGGGAAACTGAGGACCCGGCTGTGTTCCTACCTAGATGACCCAGCTAGTTCAAGCCCAATTGGCCACGTTGTTCTCTATCTTTTTTTTTTTTCTTATTGCCTTTTTTTAATTTTAGACTCGAGCATAGGGCTGCTCTGTTGGGTCCCCAAATACACAGGTTGGGCATATTTTCATCATTGGCTATTTTATAAAATTCAAGATTCCATTTATAAGCGTCTATAATTAGCCTCCTTTTGATCGAGTATGTGCAAGGTGAAGGTCAAAATAGTTAGCTATAGTGCTTGCCTGTTTATGATTCTTCTTCGGAAGTTAGCCTTTTACCATTCTAGTGGACCTTTCGCTACTCAAATGATTCTGAATTGTTGACCTTTCACTGGTCTAGCAGACCCTTCACCACTCTATTCTCCAGTCTAATGGTTAAGACTTGCTAACCTTTCACCGGTCTAATGGACCCTTTACCAGTCTAGTGGACCTTTTCGCTGGTCTAATGGACCTTTTGCCGATCTGGCAAATGCTTCGATGGTTTAGCAGACCTTTTGTCGATCTAGTGGATCTTCATTTTAGGGGTGTGAGAACCTAGAGACATATAACTAGATCCTTATGAACTTGGTTTCATGTGAACCTAAAGATCTATACCCAGATCCCTGTAAACTTGTTGGTGTTTGAGCTTGTAGCTAAATCCCTACGAACTTGTTGGTATTTATGCCTATAAACATGTGGTCGAATCCCTATGAACATATTGGAGTTTGAATTTGAAGATTTATAGTCAGATTCTCATGAACTTATTACATGTTAGCCTGAAGACCTATAGTTAGATCCTTGTGAACTAGTTGGCATTGCAGCTCAAAGTCTTATAGCCAGATCCCTTGTGAATTTGGTGGAATTTGAACCTGTTCTTATTCTACCATTGTTCGGCCGTTTAAATACTAAGTCTCTCAAATTTGACCTTTTATCTATTACACATTGATATCTTCTCCTTCTGATGCGTTGATATTTATGCAAGAATACTTACGGATGTCGTCCTCAGGGATGGATTATGAAGTTAAATCACTAGTGAGGAATTGGCATTCTAACATTAATGGAACAAGTAACTAAACCAAGTTATAATTATCCAAGTGGGCAAAGCGTGAAATCGAACCCAAGTAAATTGGGAAGAGCATGACAATGGATTAGGGCAATGGAATGAACATGGACTGAATTTTGAACTAAATTATGCAATTCTTCAACTAAAACCAGAATCCTTACTCAAGAATCCAAATCACAATATTTATTACATCAATTTAAGAGTTTAAAAACTAAATCTAAAACTAGAAATGAAAAGAAAAAAAAATGAATAAACAAACATGAAAATTTAACCTATTCTCCTTCCTGTTAGTCCTCCTTTCAAGCTTCAGGCTCGCTTTAGATTTCGTAGCCGTCACTTCCAAAATCCCATCTCTTTAATGCTTACCATTATTCTCCAATTAACACTCTTTTTAACTACCTTTATAATTGCTCCAATTCAATGCCAGTTTTGACGATGGTGATAATGAAACATGAGAGAGAATTGGGAAGGAGCAGTTATAACGAATTGGCAATATAAGGAAGAAGAAACGAAGCCGCAGTAAGGTGGGAGCGGCTCTTTAGGTTTCTGTCTTTAATTGGAGAAGAAGGAAGTAGGAAGAGAGAGAAAATTAAAAGGGGGAACCTGACCCTTGGTATCATGTGCCATGCATATAAGGGTAATAAGTGGGTAGGGGACGCAAGACTCAGCTGGGTACTAGCATGAAAATGGGTTGTGCTACTTAGAAACATAAGCCCAAAATAAGGAGAAAGAGAAAAGCTGACAATGGGTAGGGCTCTAGCATGAGTGGCTTTTGCAATTAGGCCAATAGATCAAGCTCGCTTCACTAGGGAAAAAAGAAAAGGGGAAGGGAGAGAGGAAGGCTGGACGGGGTAATGAATGGGTACGCGAGCTAGCAATTAGCAGGCCCGAAAAGGTGCGAGGAGCTGTAAGGAAGAGCGTGGACTGAGCTAAAGAGAACTGAGCCACTGTGAGCTGGGATTTCTCTTATCTTCTTTCTTTTCCTCTTCAATTTGATCCAATCCTTGATAATTGAGTAAATTATTTTTTTCTGCCAATTTTTCTAATTCCTACAAAATAAACAGAAGTATATTAAAATTATAATTAGCTCATTTATTTTGAGCAAATGTTAGATAATAAAGAGATATAAAATAACATAATTTTGGTTTGAAAACACTCACATGCCTACGTTTTGCTCCTCCTCGAGTAAAATGAAATTAAAAATCCTAGGAAAAAAATAAAATTCTAACTCACTTTCCTAGAAATCACAGTTACACTTAGCACATGCAACAAATCTTTTAAACAGCTAGGTTATACCTAGTAGACGAGTAAGGTCTCGTGACGGTTTGCAGAAGATATACCCATAAAATTTATAAAAGAAAACAGAAAATAGAAAATCAAAAATCTTTTCGAACTTTTCAAAGTATATATACAACAATGGGGGAAAATATGTACACATTTCAATCAACTATATCATGCAAGCAATCTAAGCACTAGGTCACATATGAAGATAATGGACACATCAAGAAAATCTCAATCCCCACTGATGATATCTATACACAATCTTTCATCCCACCTAGAAAAATATGTATAAGTTCGACTGGTAGAACCTCACTTTAGTGGCATATGAAACATTCTCGCTCACATGTTTAAAATATCACAAGGTTCACCCAAATTATCTTCCAATCATACAAATTACCGTAGGCTTTTTGAGATTCTTAATTCTCGACCATTAAAATGCAATATGCAAAACAATGATCAAGAGGGCTTACAAAGGTTGTATGGAGCTAAGGGCAAAGGGTTAGGAGAGGGACAAACGATTTGGGAAATGAGGACCTAAAAGCTAAGTGACTTAAGAATAACCAAATCCTTCCAACAACTACAATAACCACAATTTATCCTAAAACAAAATAAGAACACAACTTTTGGCAACAACTATTAGAAATGACTATAAATAACGATAATATATTCATGCCAAACACTCTTATTCACGATACTTTCCTTTTTAATTTTGAGATTTTTTGTCATTTTTAAAAAAAATTTTCTCATTTGTTTTACTTTTTCCTTTGCTTTTCTCTTCTTTTCATTAAGAAAATGAATGAATTAATGGCATTTACAAAAAGAACAACTCAATTTCATAATGGTTACAATGATACCCTCCCTCATATATCCCAGTTCAACCACTAACTACATAAACACCCAATAGCTACCCATCATTCAATATTGAAGTATTGCTCCACTAGTCTTGGCTCAAGTATAGGAAATATGTTTAGGCTAAGGGCTAAAGTGAAGGGTTCACATCAAAAAGGAGACAAGGCTCAAAGGCTTAGCAGAGGGTAAAACATTCAAATCAAGGTGGCAATTTGGCTACGTGGCTTACAAAACAATTGAATGCCTCTATCGTATTATCATAATACACATGCTAAATTTGATTTCAAAGAGAACCAAAGCAAGTTCTAGAGATGTAATCATGGAAGAGACGCACATAAAAGAAAAAAGCGAGACTAAAAATGATGAATTAGTCTATAGGCACAAAACCTCAATGGTTATCCACCAAAGTTAAGCTTGCTTTAGAAATAATGTCAAGAGTTGGGACTGTATACAAGCATCACACTTGGAACTAAGTTCTATCATGAACACCATATCTATACACAACCTAATACTATGGTACAAGATAATATAATCAATCAGAATAACACAAATATATTCCCTAAAAAACAAAACAAAAATCTTTTTAGATTTTAAAATTTTTCATTTTTTTCGTTCTTTTTTTTATTAAAACAAGTTTCCCCACCCCTACACCTATATCACACAATTACCTCACTGGGAGTGAAGGAACAGCTAAAAAGAAAAATAAATACATAAAAAGAAAAGAAAACTCAAAAAGAAAGAAAAAAGCCAAGACTCTAGGACTCAAAAAGAAAACAACAAGAAAAAAGAAAACAACAAGAAAAAATAGAACAAAACAATAAACATATACAAAAGAAAAAAATTTAAAAAAAAGATAAACAGGAATTATTATAATAGGTCAGGTGCTGAATTATACCTAAGCTATGCCCTCCTTAAAGTCAAGGAATTTATGAAGCACTAGCCATTCCATACCAAACTGAAAATTTCTACTCAAATCATAACGCATTAGTGAGTGCAAGAGCTTATCAAATGTGCTAGAACCACTCTCAATAAGACAAATGTAGTAGAAATTAGAGAGTTAGAGCCAGAAAGAGTACATCTACACCATCAATGCAGCACAAGTAAGGGTCCGCTTCAACTTATCACATTGTTGGGCCCAAACACCAAACAGGCTGACATATTTAAAATTAGCCAGCAAGTGGGTCATCAGTCTAGAAATTTTTTCATTATGAGCAAGATGTCTTGGCGAATCAGTGGGACCTAAGTCCACAAGTCCTTTGCTCTTAATATGCTCAAGAGTTTGGTCCAAATCAGCATCTATAAGCGCAAATCTCTCAGACTTTAAAAATTCAGACTTGGATTTCTCGAAGATAAGGTCACTAATGATGGGGTCAAAAGAAATGGATTCATATTGAATAAAAAACCCACATCCAGACCTTCAATGATATCAAACCACATGAAAAAAATTCACATTCCACAGAAAGAATATCATCATCAAATTCGAAACTAGTGGGCTCAAGCACCTCCTCACATGACTCTTGAAAACAAATAGCTTCTGATTCATTTAAATCATTATGCGCAACCTTAGTTGTGATGCTCATATCTAACTCATAGCACTCTTAAGGTCTGCACTTGCCTCATACTCAAACGAGTCATTAACAGTGGTGAGTGGGTCGACAGAAACTAGGACATCCTCAGTAACATCCTTAGGTGAGCTAGGTCTAGGTATAAGGTCAGGTGATAGAGATATAGGGAGGTTATTCTCTTGTTCTAGGCTAGGAAAAGGCATAACATCATGGAAATTACACCTAGATTGATAAGAAGGCCTAAATTCATCAGAAACACTAACTTCATATTTAGGAGATCCTAAATTAGAGTCAGACTCATGCAAATTATTATCCTCCCTACTATGATGAAAACAATGAGAATATTTAGCAATTTTCCTTTTCATATTCTCTACCATTCTGTCAGTCAATTCATTTATCGTTTTTCTAAGACTTGCCTATGTAGCATTAAAATAGTCACGATAAGGACAATTATGAACGTCATGATCAGAAGACTCGCAATAATCACATAAAATAGGAGGCACAGAAGAGTCACATGGATCATATGAGTTCACAACATCATCCCGGTGGTAAGGATTAGCATAAAAACATACTTGTCATGAATAGGGTGCCATAGGGTCCCTCTAGCTTATTCGAACTTATAGGTATCCCAAGCTGAATTTTCAAATAAATCCCACACCTCATCTTGAGTTCTACTTAATAATCTTATTACACCTCCGGGACAAATAGACTCAACGTAAACTTGGAATTCAACATTCAGACCTACAACAATGACCTCACAAATTTCCAATTTTTCAAAATATTGATTCAATTGAGCATGATAATCATTAAGTTTTAAATAAATAGTTCCAAAAAGGTTTATGCTCAAATTGTAGAAATAAAAAACAGGCATTCTTAAAATGCCTTTCTTTTTAATTTTAAGAATGTTTCAATTTTTTAGGATTTTCAATTTTATTTCAATTTTTTGTGGTGTTGTTTAAAGTATAAAATATGACTTTAAGACACTAATTATAAACTGTGACTAAACCTAAAAAAAAAAGACACTCAAATAATTTAGTTAATAAAACAAAATAAATTAACAAATATAAAACTGTACTACCAATAGAAGAGAAAGATCAAAAAGACTTAAACAAGAAGAGGTGACCTAAATCAAAAAGTAGAAAATAGCCACAAATACAAAACAAGAGCATCATTTTCTTTTTCTGATTCTTTTTTGGATTTTTTTTACACACAAACAAAAAATATAAAACCTAAAACAAAACAAAACAAAAGCTCAAAATCAGACTAAATAGAAAATCAAACTCCAAAATCCAAACACTACACAGAAAAAATTCAATGCAATCACAGAGGACATGAACATATTTTTTTTTCAATTTTTTTCTGTCCCAGAATAGTGCAGAAAAATCAAACCTTAAATTATTTTCAAAAATTGCTGAAAATTCCTGAAATGCCTAAACATTCCATGAAAATTTACCCACACTCTAAAAATCCCTATCAATCCACTACAAATATCAAAATAACAAAATTAGCACAAGAACAACATTGAAAAAAACCAAACAAAAATTAGAAATTCATAAAAACTTACACTAGAGATTTTTCCTCTTCTACGCTGCCCTGCACTGTTCACATCCCCAAAACCATTAGTTCTGTCTTTCTTTCAGCAGAAAATAATCACTAAAAACCAAAATTAAATTGAACAAAATTCAAATCAAAATACCAACTCCAATCAAAAATTAAAACAAAACAAAAGAAATCTAAACTAAAGTAAACACACACTAAAAATTAAAATTAAAAAGGATCAAAAAAAATGAAAACAACTCAAACAGCTAAACTATGACTTGATTTGAAACCTAATTCCATAAATGCCATCCTCGAAAATGGCGCCAAAAAACTTGTTGAGATTTTTGCAAGGTACGGCTTTTCGTTGTAATACATACGGATGTTGTCCTCAATAACGGATTATGAAATTAAATCACTAGTGAGGAATTGGTATTCTAACATTAGCAGAACAAATCACTAAATCAATTTACAATTATCCAAGTGGGCAAAGCATGAAACCGAACCCAAGCAAATTAAAAAGAGCACAACAACGGATTAGGGCAATGGAACGAACGCGGACTGAATTTTGAACAAAAATTGTGTAATTCTTCAACCAAAACCAGGATCCTTACTCAAGAATTCAAATCATAAATTTATTACATCAATTTGAGAGTTTAGAAACTAAATCTAAAATAGGAAACAAGAATGAAAAAAAAAATAGAAAAACAAGCATGAAAATTTATCCTAATCTCCTCCCCATTGGTCCTCTTTCCAAGCTTGGACCTTGCTTCAGATTTTACAGCCTTCACTTCCAAATCCCATCTCTTCAGTGCTACCATTATTCTCCAGTTAACACTCTTAGTAACTACCTTTATAATTGCTCCAATTCAATGCATTTTTTATTAAAGTGATGATCAATGAGGAGAGAGAAGTGGAAAAGAGCGGTTATGACGAATTGGCATTATGATGAAGAATAAACAAAGCAGCAGTAAGGTGGTAGAGGCTCTTCAAGTTTCTGGTTTTAATTGGCAAAGAAGGAAGTGAGAAAAGAGAGAAAATTAAAAGAGGGAACATGGCATTTTGTATCATGTGCCATGCGTGTGGGGGCTATAAGTCGGGAGGGCTCTGGGATGGGTACGTTTTGCATACTGGGCCAGCAGTTTAGGCCTACTTGACTAGAAAAGAAAGAAAAGGGGATATGAGACAGGAAGGTTGGATTGGGCAATGAATGGGTCATACGAGCAAGCAATGAGTAGACCTGAAAAGGTGAGAGAAGCTTTGAGCGAGAGTGCGGACTGGGCTGAAGAGAACCAAGCCACGGTGAGCTGGGTTTTCTCTTCTTTTCTTTCTTTTGCTCTTTAATTTGAGCCAATCCTTGATTAATTGAGTAAATTTGTTTCTCCCAATTTTTTTAATGCCTATAAAATAAACAAAATTATATTAAAATTCTAATTAACACCTTTATTTTGGGTAACTATTAGATAATAAGGGGATATAAAACATAATTTTGGGTTGAACATGATGGGAGTCTGATAACCTAAAGTTGGGTTAATGTCCTCTGCATAAGGATGTGGGTGAATTTCCAAGGGCGATAATGCTTGTGTAAAGTCACTTTGGGATGGAGTTAGCCCCCACTATGACCGATCCTATAGAAGGCGAAGATCAACGTATAGATGTCTTCTAAAATAGTTATTAATGCAATCTTAAGAACATTTGATGTGGATTCATGACTGATCAGGGTTGTGTGCCATCCCCCATGTTAAATGGACTCAGTTGTGGGTGTTGGACACACGCATGGATCCGAGTGTCTGATTCATTAAAGCTCTGACTTTATGACACAGGGACACAGTCCAAAATTTGAAGATAGATATGAGGATGCATAATTTTATATATGAAAGTTGCAATTTCAAGTTAATATTTTCAGAATATTTTAATGGTTACAAAGTTGTCAATTTGCTAAATGGTTTAACATGAAAGATCCATTAAAATAATAACAAATGAAGAAAGAAAAAGACCACAACTTCCTAATGTTTTTCACCCGTACTGCTTTAGAGTTTGGATAAGGTCTGACACATATCCCATGTCCTATCCGCAGAGCATTGTATCCCACATGGTTACGAGGAGGCAAAATACAGGGTATGAGTATCATAGGCCCTCACTACATGGTTGCGATCATGTCTAAATGCGCACTTCTTCGGTCCACGGTTTCAAGTGATCAAGACAATGGGCTGGCTAGTAAATAAGCTAAAAATCCATGTATAGATGTAGGTGTACTTGTTAACTTAGGTTAGACTATGCATGTATGCTAACTGTGCATATATGTGATGACTTAACCCCATATGTATGTAGGTGGAGAATTCATGCTACATTTAGGGCCATTAGATAAGGAACGATTAAGGCACATGACACTACTGTGTTAAGCATTGTGTTGTTATATAGCTGAGACCGCAACATACTCTAGGATAAGGGGAAAAAAGTTATATGGTCGTTGGGTTTGGCAAGGCCATATGGTATGATGTACCCAGGATTAAAAAATACTTTCTTTGTAATGAAGGAGGAACCTTTAATGTTGCATTAAAGTGCTCCTATTTGGAAGAAGCCCCCAATTCCAGTGCGTTGTAACAGTAGTCGTAGACGCATAGAGATATGACAGACAAAGATGCTTTTGCCTGTGTTGCCTAAAGTATTCCCCAATTTAGAATAAAGAATATGGTTATATCCTAATCAAAAAAATGGATGGCCTACTTGTGTAGAAAAATGCATAAAGCTACCGTCTTTCATAATGGATAGGTGCCAACTTAGAAATGTTGACAATATAGAGCAAGTAAGCACTCTCGAATTTGTAGTCATGGTTGACATAAAGAGTCCTAAACTTTAGAATGAAGATGAGATAGAGGCTATGATGATTGACAAAAGGTGGTAAAGTAGGTAAATAGTTTGCCCAAGTCTGGTTTGATAGAAGTATGTAATGGAATGCTGCCTGTCGTAAAAACCAAAGTTCTTTTCTGCTCTCGTTTTGCCTGGCCCACCTTTTCAAGTTTTCAAGCCATCCACCTTTTTCTTTTCTCTTTTTTTTAACCCAAGGACCCAATGAGAATGAATCTTTGCTTTCGAGCCTCTTTTAAGGTTCCCTAAGTATCCAATGTGGAATCAGACCAATTGTAGTTCGGGAGTAAGAACATGTGACTTGAAGGAAATATGCCTCTAGGAGGGCCTTTTAAGGTAGGCTCAAGAGTCAGGGTACCAAAGGAAAGGAACCGGTGTAAAGGCTTCAATAACCCTTATAAAACCTTATAAGATCTTCGAGTATATGTGGGTGATGAAGATAGTGTGAATCAGCAAGTCCTTCCTTTCTTTATTCTTCTTTCTTTCATGATTTTTTTTTTTTTTTGGTTCTTCTTTTCTTTCTTTTTTAGTTTTTCTTTCCTTTTTTTCCCTTTTCTCTTTAGATGGGTCCATTCGATCCAAACTCTCTTTTCAATTGTGGATTTCGATGTCACCCATGACACACTTCCACTCCCTTGTTAGATCGGGTGTCGTTATGAAAGACACATACTTGTCAAAGGCTTAAATGGGTTCCAAAGTGGTAACTCTGCTAGTTTAACAAAGGTATTGATACAGGTTATCAAAGGAGGCCTCATATCCTAGGCATGTCCATTGAAGTTGCAAGACTTATCACAAAGAAGTTTATGATCTTTCCTTTTTTTCATATGATTTATTGAAATCCTTAGTGTCGTCTTTTATTTTATTTCTCTGCCTCTCCTTTTGCCTAGCTCAACTTGCAAGGTTTTTAAGTTAGTCCCTTTTTTTCTTCTTTTTCCTCGGATTCATCATTGGATAAGAGCATTTTAAAAATCAAGGTCAACAATGAAATAGGCTTAGGAAGTATGAATAAAAGTGCAGAAATCCAAAGACTTTGATTCAAAAAATGGAAGGGTTAGTAGATAAGTGAAGGGACTCTCTGACTTAGTTATGAATGCTAGCTCGAGGGGTTCGTGGTGCTCCTTAGATCCAACCTCTAGTGTAGAGGCATATTGTAGGCTTAGTAGTGAAAGCCGAAAACTAAAGGGGTTACTAATATGGTTAGCCTCATCTCTTAGTATCTTATATGAATGGGAGAACCTTTTCTAAACAATTATGCAAGCTTCATTATAAGATCTTGGGTTTAGTGTTAAAGATAAGCCTAAGATGGGCTCATTTAACTTGACTGAAGTGACTTTTTTTCTCTTGTTTGGAATTGGGGTGAATCCCTGAATTACCTAAAGGAGTTTTTACACTTAGACTTCTTAATTCTTTGTTTGACGTGTATGGCTAGAGTTTTGTGCTCATCAAATTTTGTGATCACTCCCTACGATGCCCTATTATTGACTTTCTTTTGGGTTTGCTCTTGGGAGTAATCTTTATTAGCCTACATCCAAATAGCATTTGTCTTATCTTCTTTATCCTAAGTAACAAGGTGATAGTTTGAAAGATGGAATTTGATGGAGGTGTGTAATGGAAGAAAAAGGTTAATGGTCTTAGCTATAAGTTAGGATAAACGAATGACTTATGGTTATGAAAGAAGAAGATTATCACTCGGTGACCTTGAAGGTTTAGGCTAGGAACGGAATAAAGAGGGTTAAGTTGTTGGACATAGGCTGAAATCGGGCCTCACCACGGATTAGGACCTAAGTTGGGCTTATGAAGCTGACATATGGGCCTAAGTTGTAAGCATATACTTGGCCAAAGCTTGACCTTAGTTTGGTTTGCTTAGAATTGGCTATTTAAGGATATGGATGGATCCAGGTGGACTTATGCATGGATGTTAGACCTAGGGATTGGATGTATAATGCATGGACCATGGACTTGTACATGGATAAGGAATCTTTGTCCTACGGAACTTTAAGATCCATGATTCGATACAGCCTAGAATGGTCTAGGATTCTAAAGGTCTAATAGGCCACAGTATTGACTTTGGACCTAAATAGACTTAGGATAAACCATGTTGACCCCTGAACCAACTGCAAATATTGAGAGCCCAGTCTATAGATTTCATGCCTTGAATGCAGATGAGACACATACTCATATGGACTTTCCCTTTCCTAGGATCCCAGCCGGGATCTTATAGGCTTAAGACGAACCTAACTTCTACCCACTCACAAATGCAGATTGGTATGCAAACTGGATGATCCCGGTTGGGTTCGTATGGGCTCAAGCAATTCACCTAAATGTAGACTAGCGTCCAGAATGTCTTAGTGTGCAAAACTGGTTGGGCTCTTTTGGAATAAACTCTAATTGCTAATACAACTTACATGACTTAGACTAGGGCTATAACCTTTTTGAATTTGAGTCAAAAGCCATTGGAGCTTTATTGGAACTAAAAACCCTTGGTCCTTCACCCATGTTATTAAGCTTGACTTTTCCTAACCCAATCTCTCTTAGACACAATACAGACTTTATAAATCCCTAAAGCATCAATTCGTGGGTTTTTGGGTATAGGTTAAGTTTAGACAGTCAATTAGAGTTCTAAACATCCATAGAATCACTCATGCACCTGAGTTCCAGCCTAATCCAAATTTCTAAGTTAGAAATGGTTTAGGTAAGGTTTATAGCAATCCTCTTGATACCCAAATGCTTCGTACGTCATCCATGAGGTACATGGTAAGACTGGAACATTTTAACTGCTTTCCCATATCATATGGACCGGGAAAGTGTGTTACGAATGGGTGAAATAGTTGCATAGTCAGTTTAAAGTATAATGGGAATAAATTGCTTTTCGGTCCCTTGAGGTTTGATGAAATGATTTACCAATCGCACCATTTTAGAAAAATATTTCTTGGACTACCAAGTAGCGTAAATGATGTTCAGAGCATAAGTCTTTGGGTTAACTGATTTCTAGGTGCCAAATATTTATATTTTATGACCGTGAACGTTATGAAATTTAGGCCAAATCAAAATGCAAATATTTAAAGTTTTAGGGATTTTTACAAAATTAAGGTTATATTAATGTTTGGACTTCTTGTAAAGACTCTAATAGTACTAATTATCACAATCTACTACTTATATCATAAATATTATATTTTTTGTGATTAGAAGTCCACTTTGCTTAGCAAAATAATTAAAGCTTAATTAGAGAGTTTCGACTATAACTTGAACTTAGTCAGTGTTAGACCCTAGCGTTCCTCTAGTTTCTAGTTTACAGAGATTGCTAATTTCAACCACACCTTCCTTAGATAAGGTACAGTAGAGATCCATTTTGTTTCGTACCTCAGACTGTAGTTACTAATCAAGTTTTTAATCTTTTTAAGGATAGTGGAGCTTTAATCAAGAAATTATAATATTTATGACATAAGGATTGAATAATGTTCACTACTGGGAAACTTCTTTTGTTGAAAGATTAAAAATGGAAATATTATAATGGAAAGATTTAGAGAGGTCATCAGAGATGCCTGCTTATAGAGAAATGCAGAATCTCGACTTCTCTTTTGCTCAAGAATGCTCAAATGACTGTGTCTCTTCTTAGCACTCAATTTGTCCTTTTATAGAGGGGATGGGGGTATATAGGATGCCCTAAAGGCTACAGTACACATTGATAATATAGTTGTCTACACATGGCTGTAGTAGACAATATTATTTTACTGACCTGAAACTTGACAAAATAGTACAACACTGGTGCAACCACTTTTCAGAGCCTCTTATGCTAACAGGACTAATCATCCATATTGAGATTCTGCATGCCTTTATCCCCAATAATACCTTCCAAATCATTATTATCCAAATAATCATCAAAATCTTCATTAAGTTGAAGATGCTCTGGATCATTTTTCAAATAATTCATGAAGATATTGTTTTTTCTTAATACGAATTTTTTAGCTCCAATATAAAAGAGATAATCAAAGACATCTTCTGAAGTAGCTCATTCTATCTTCGTATATTTGCTGAACTCATTATGATAGCGAAAGTAGTATTTCCAAAGTGTATTAGCGTTACTCCTTACTCAATCAATGCCCACATTTGATTGTAAATATTGAAAAAACCGATGGCTCTTCCTAAAGCAAGATCACTAACTAAGTCATGTCATTCTGGAAACCATTTTTGTTGTTGATCTCTACGATTGTCTAAATCAAACTAGTTGAGCCAAATAATGGGCCGGTTTAGAACTTCCATTCTCATACTCAATTAGTGGACAATGTACTTTCACATATAGGCATCTATTATATGAAATTTTTGTTGGACCATCAGGAGATGTAAGAATCTAATGAATCCTTCTGAACATGCATTGTTGAAATTTAGTTAGTCATGACAAAAAAATGGGTACTTCGGATATGAGATTTCCATGAGGTAAACTACCATTCAATATTCCCAGGCTTTCACGACTGGATCATTTGGAGAGATTGAATTTGCTAGAAAACTAACACCACTAACTCTAGATCTATCGGGAAAAGTATATTGTTGTACTCTAAGATTCTCAAATATCATAGGACGAATTATGATAATAGTCAATGCAGGCTGCATACCACACGTTGAACCATTTTTCTTAAACATGAGAACTTATTTTTTCTTAGATGTCATAAGGATACCTTAGGTAATTAATTTGTAATTCTAGAAGGATAAATCATTGGGCTATTAGGTAGGCAAAAGGCCGTAGACCAAAATGTTATCTATTTTTTGTATGGAATTCCAAAATATCCATAATGATTTTACTAGAACGAGAAACCCGTTCTAGTAGTAATAGCATTTCATTTTGGATTTCCTCTTTTGGCAGGAATTCTGCTCTAATGATTATCATTGGCAAGTTCTTAAGTGAAACTATCTGCTAGAGAGTTCTTCAATCCCTGTATATGTTCAATAGAGAAGGAAAACTCATTAAGCCATAATTGCCAATGCAGAAATCTCCCTTACTCTTGTATATTTTATAAATTCTTTTTCATAAAACCTCGTATTTCTTTACAATCAGTTCGAATCAAAAAAGTTATTGGGGCCAAAAAGATTAAGAATTTTTCAATTCCCCTTATGATTGCAGTATTTCTTTTTCTATTGTGGGATACTTGCATTCTGCTTTATTAAAACTTCCACTACAATATTTACAAAGTTTTTCTCCTTCTTTGATTTTCAATATTGTACTCCAATGCTCATTGCTAGCATCTGTCTCAAGGATTGAATCATCTTCTTCATTAGGCAAATTAAGAAAAGGAAGATTTTTACATATCTTTTTGAAGTTCTGAATAATCTTTGAATCACTAGGGGTCCATGTCCATCTTACTTCTTTCTTGAGTTTCTGCTGCAATGGCTTTCTCAATTTAGCTAGATCCTTAATGAAATCTGAAGCATCGGTAAGACATCTAAGAAACCTTTCTAATTGCTTCCTATCTTCAATATTTTCAAGGAAATTTCATATTTTTTCTAGAATATGTTTTTGTAGGATAATTTATCCAACTTTTATCTCTAGGCCTAAAAATTCAATTTATTATTCAGCATAAATACACTTGTTCTTACCAAGAATAATGCCATGATCAATGCATCTTTCAGTGATAGCTAGGACATCATCTTTCTGATGTTCTATGATCTTAGAAAAGATAAGGATATCATCAATGTAAACTAGGCAATAGTCATTAAGATCTTTGAAAATATTATCCATTCTTCTTTGAAACATTTGAGGTGCATTTTTAAGACCAAATAGCATTACTATCGACTCATAATGCCCTTGAGGGGCAATGAAAGCAATTAAAGGAATGCTTTCATCATCCATTTTTATTTGTCAATATCCACTTTTGCAATCTATTTTCGAGAACCAAGAGACTCCTTGAATTCTATTGAAAAGGACTGTTTTGTTCAGGATATAATAACCATCAAAGATAGTATTATCCTTAAGTTTTTTATTATTGATTACCATTCTTGCTTTTCCTCTTTTTTCTTAAACATGACTTCTTACCATAAAAGTAGGACTGGTGTGAGAACTCTTACTATTTCTGATTAACCCTTTATCTAGAAGTTCCTTAATTTGTTTATTAAATTCTTGTATATTCTAGTGTGTATACACCATTTGTTTAACTCGAATAATAGTATTGGGATTTAACAAAGTGATTTTTGCAAATGTCTTATCTTTATCCTAAAATTTTAGTGGGTTATCAAAGTAGAGTTCTTTGCATAATTACTCTTGTTGTTTAGCAATCTGATCTTTAATAGATAACTTAAGTAGTGAGATTGTTATTGCTACCTTATGTTATGCATACATTATCTTCTCACCACGCTGGCCGTATGTAAACTTAATCTTCTGATGGGTATAAGCCTTACTTAATTTTTCATTAGGAATAGAGTGACCATTAATTATAAATATTATTTGGTTTATGGTCTGCATCCATAGAGAATATACTCTCTGAAAATTTTTCCCAATAATCATATCATGGGAGGCTTTATCAGTGGCCCATGCAACTGGTGTAATGCATTGAACTCTCCTAATTCTATGAATAACCATTCTATGGCTTCATCGTGGCTCATAATGCTATTGCCGGCTATCCTTACCTGTAAAGGATTCTTGGCTCTTTTCCATATAAATTCTAGAAATAACGATATTTTTTCAAAGCATACAAAACAATCACTATCTATGTAGGCACATAATTCATATTTATTATATCCCTCTAAACATATATTTATTGGGATATAAATGCTATTAGAATTTGTATTGGTGGCTTCATAGCATATCTCTATAGTCATATTTTTGACAAATTCATCCTTATAGATTGGCTCACTAACAATTCTTATTTTATACCCAATGACTTTCCTATCTAGACTCATACTTCTGTCTACACGGCATCTTGATGGTTCAAAACTCGTTCTACTCATTTCACTGCTTATACTGACTGTATTATCTTCTTTAAGCTCTTCTCTAGCAGATGAAGATCCTTTGCCCCATTCTGATCTTGTACTCATGCTTTTTAATAATGGGGGTTTAATAGTAATCTTACCATTTTCATCAATTTTTATCATATTTTTCTTATTCATTTTTATAGGATTAGTAAAGTTAGCTATCCCAGATCTATCAATTTTTATCTTCTCCGGATTGGACTTTATCCTTTGAACCTTCAGCATTGCGGTAGGACCTTCAAAATTTTGTGTCTCTATCATTGTTACCTTAGTCTTTGAATCTATAGTATTATCTAATTTATAGATTATTTTCCAAAATATCCTCAGTGAGTACCCTTATCTTTTTATGTCCTTTCCAACTATTTCTATTTTAAGGGGTAGGAAGTTTTAAGCAAATTCACCTTTTAGATTCACATAATATCCAGGTCGAAAAATGAATCCTACTTATCAATTACATAGGTTAGTCTTAATCCCATTAGCAATTTGATTATTGTATTTGGTATTCCTGATATCACAGAAAAAAGTATAAAGATTAATATCTTTGCCATAATGTTGTAATGGAATAATTTAAACTTGGATGCTTCCAACATAGATATACCAGTATCTTCCGTCTTTTTTATACTTAAGGATATTTTTTGAATTAATGAGATTAACTTCTCCTACATCATACTCACAACATTTCATTTCTAAATCTCCTTCCATCATTTCACATACATACTTACACTTCAGTTGAAAGATAGATTTTCATAGATTACGTCTTTCTGAATTATGGGAAGGATCCAATCTCTATTGACTTCTTCATTCTCATTGCCTATAACAAACTCTTCTCATTGAAGATCACCAAGACTAATTGAGCTACTTTCCATCATATGACTGGTTTTTTCATAATCACTTTCTTCATATTCATCTTCTAATATGATTTCAGCAATCACTTTGTTGTTATTTAGAGCTAAGCCTAATGCCTCTTCCTCACTTAGCTTAATGTAATCTAGGCTACCCAAGGTTTCAATAAACTTGTTATTCTTATTTTTGCATTCATTCGCATAGTGACCTATTTTTCCGTATGCCCAACACTTACAATTGGTTTTCCCAGCCGAACAATAAGCAGCTTTTTTTTAAAAATCTTTGTTTTCCAAAGCTTGGTTTATTATAATATTTTCTTTTATATTTCTCTCCCCTTTGCTTGTTAAAGCTCTTTTTCTTATAAAATTTTCTTTTTCTTTTCCATACAGGTTCCTTTCCCCATTAGAAAGCCGAATCCCAATAAGTGAGAAACTACTTCTTGATTTTCTTTTTCCTTTAGACATCAAGACATTGATCATTGACCCATTTTCTTAAATAAGATATTATTGAACCAATGGTATCAATGACATCTGCTTTTTCAAGCCATGCAATATACTTTTGATTAATTATAGAATTCATCAGGTATGACAATTTGTCATAAAACATACCAAGATTGATTTCGTTATTCCTAATTTTGTAATAATATTGACTAAATTTAGCAATATTGTTTTCTCAATATCTTATATCCCATAACTCTTTATCATTATTCTTTCTTTTCCATTCTGTTGCTTTTTCTTTAGAATCAAGTTCAACTTCAATAAATTCAGCTCCAATTTCCTTACATAAATTTTTTGACAGTGCAGCTGGTGTTTCCATCATTTTTAATGCGTTTCTACCATCTTCATTTAATGAATCACACTAGTCAAATACACTACTAGAAAAGTTATGTTCAACATAGTTTAGAAAATTTGCAGCAGTCCATGTCGTATTTAAATTTAGGACCCTATTCATTCCTCTTTTGCAATGTTCAAATATTTCTTCTCTATTACGAGCTCCATCGATAGTTAAGATGTATCATGTTTGGATAATTGGTGTAAGGTCAATCTCTTTGGTGGTCCTACTTTTCCTTGGGGCGAACTCAAAGGAAAAATTGATTGTACATCCTATTGGAATGTACCTAGGTCTAATAAAATGAATATTTCTTCTAGAAGGTTCCCTAAATTTTTTAGGCTTAGGAACAACATTGTTAACCAGATTGGTCTCGATTTCTCCTATGTTGAATTCTTCTCCAATTTCATTGATTTCATCATCAAATATCATTTTACCATATTTTTTATCCAGTTTTCTTCTAACTTCTTCTAAAGGTACAACATTAGGATCCTCTAGTTTAATTCACTTCAGCAACCAATATAGTTCTTCTTCTAACTGGACATTATTTGTCTCTTCATTATCTTCAGATAATATATCTTATTTGTCCACTATTGGACCCATAATTTTGTTTAATTTTACTGCATTTTTGTATCATGCAAAGGAAATGGATTTTTGTTTTTTTGGGTTTTTAGAAAGGATATTTATGATGAAATGGAGTACTAATACTTAAAGTCATTTTTTCACTGTGTCTGATTTCATTAACTAAAGAAAGATGGATGATAGATAATTGCTTCTAAATCTCCTTAACTTCAATTTTAATTTTTACTAATTCAGCTTTTAATTCTAAAACTACATTGCTAACATAGTTTAATTGCAATACTATTAGAGTTGTTCCTGCTGGAGAGTGTGCAATATGCAAATAAATAGGGGCAAGACAAGTAGGTGATGATTCAACCATTAAACACATTTAATCAGCTTAATTAATCATTAATTATCTTAATTATCTTTGGTCACGTGGCTTTGATACCAATTTAAAGAGGACTTTGAGTAGTACTTATGAGTAGAAACTACATGAACAAAATTAAATTTTTCAAAAGTAACTTTTGAGGATTGGAATTAAAAATAAAATTTTAAAAACTTAGAGTGCTTTTTGCTTATTAAAAAGTTAGTTTGGTCAAGCTTGGTTCCAGAAATTATTTACACCAAAGTTGGATGGACCTAAAGATCATTTCTGAAGTTGTTGGTTTAGAAAATTATTTACCCCAAACTTGGGCGGTCGAAGTAGAATTTATCCGTATGATAGACCCACCGAGTTCACCAACTACTTGTTCGAGGGGTAGTAGCGGGTTTAAACCTAAAGGCACTTTTAATCTGATACGACACTACCTTATAATACAAGAATGCCTAATGCAAATGTAACTAGAATAATTTTCCGTATTGAATTTCAAATCATATCCCCTTTTTAATAGAAAAACAATTTCCAATGTAGTCGCCACTGTAAGGAGCACGACCTAGATCCCCTAGGGGATTCCTCAATGAGTGGTTAGAATTGCTTGTTAGATGCTTGGATTTAGTTTTATTTTTTATTTGTAATAAAATGGGTCTGATTGTGACATAAAGGGCAGCTTAACATGGAAGACTGGGTAGTTGCCGTAATCCAAGAGCCTGGCCTGGTTGAGGCACCCCAGCAGGCTTTATAGTTGAGCTAGAGGGTAGACTTCGCGAGTGCTCCAAGAACTCGATTGAGCCCCTAAGATAGGGCTGTGGTTGGGTTTTAGGCTAAATCATAGCTACTACTAGGATCCCGAATCTACCCAATCTGAAGAGATTCAATAGAAAATCAAAGAATTATAAATTTAATTAATAGAGTTGCTAATGAGTTTTAGAAAAGCTACAAACTAAATTTGCTTTCTAAAGCAAACCATAAATCGAAAGCTACATCTCATTCATTTCAAAGAGGGTTTTAAAAGGCCCCTGAGTAATCCCTAGTACAAAGACCATCTAACTTCTTATGTTGTAACTGAGGAACCAGATTCAGGGGAGAAGGTACGATGTTGTGATGGAGTACATCACAACACTGCCCGCTATTACCGATGGCCTCTACTAATCAATATGAAGAAGTAAAGCTAACTGCACTTAGAATAAATGATCAGGCAATGTATTAGGATTAGTTGTATTAAATAATTGAAATCAAAAGTATAATGCAAGTCTAGAAGAATTCAAAAAAATAATGTAAATAAGTAATCAAAGATTATATCTTAGCTAACAAAAAATTAAATAAAATAAAGAAAAAGAAAGTAGACAGAAAGGGGGAAGGTTTAGGTTATGGCCTGAGGATGACCCACCCGATTTGTCTGGGAACCCAATAGAGTGACGCCTCTTTAACAGTTAATCAATTTTTCGCTCAATGCTCCTAGTATGGGAAGTGTTTCCTTCAAGATTTTCTGTAGTCTATTACCCTATAGTTTCTGGTATTTTTCTCCTAAAAAGCCTTGATTTTTCCATGTCTCTAACCCTAGGGCTTATCCACCATTTTATAGTACTTGAGGGATAATTTGAATTGGTTTAGAGAATGATATTAATTTCAATTAAGATTAATCTAAATGGACACCTTAATCCAAATAGAATTTTATAAGCTAAGACACATTTTTTATACGAGAAAAGAAATTGAGAACCTAGCCGGGGTCTTAGCTAGATGACTCGGCTGGGTTTCCGGCCACTTCTGGCACAATGGGTTGGGTTGCTCTATCCCATTTTTCTTTTTCTTGTTGCCTTGTTTTTTTAACATGCGATTTTACGGCTAATCTATTGGGCCCCAAACACATAGGTTACGGCATAATTTTCATCATCGAGCGTTTTGTAAAATTCAAGATTGTTAGAATGTATAAAGTTTTGATGATAACAAATCCAAGTGTTGTTGTTGTTGCTCCAAACAGGCTTTCCAAACAGGACCTTACTACTGTTCTCAATGTATTAAAACTGCTTGACTAATGGTTTATCAAGAACAGGTACTCAAGTCAGCAATGTAAGAACACCTGTGAGGAACAGGTTCTGTGAGGTGTTTTGAAGCATATCCTGAGAAGTGTTTGAAACATAAGATATGTGCAGCTGTGACAAACAGGTTCCGTGCGGTGTTTGAAGCATATTCTATGAAGTGTTTGCAGCAAAGTCGTTCTACAAGATGACTAGTGGTTACAACAAGATGTCTTGATTCGATTTGGTTTTATATCTTTAGACTCTTGTTAATATGCCAATTAGAAAGTTTTAATTTACCACTCACTGGACGGTTTTGCTTTTCGGAAAATATTTCGGATCACCCTTCAGAACAACCCTGGAAACAGGGCGATCAGGGTGTTTCCAGAATAAGCTGCGAAAAACTGCTTTGCACGATTTTTATCTTTTGGATTTTGAGCAGGTTCTTCAAAGATTTGCAAGAAAGATTTTTCTATGGAGTATCTTATTCTTTACCCTAAAAAACGGTTATCAAAAATCTTAAGGGATTTGCAAAATCTTTTTGAATAAAAAGAATATCCAATTTTTGGCAAGTGGATAAGGTAGTTGAGAAAAACATGGGCTAGCTGCTGAAGAACACCGCCTTATGCACGCGGTTCAGGAAGTGTTTTCAGCTCATGTCACCTTACCCCTTGTAGCTAAAGGATTCTATTTTCTCTAGGATTTTAGTTTCCAAAAATTTCAGAAATAGTTTTTCCATCCCTTGTGGGTAAAGGATTCTATATTCTTCAGATTTTTTAGTTTCCAAAAATTTGATGAATTGTGTTCCAAGCACTATAAAAGGCAGCTTCTTACAATCTTGGATACATCGGTTTTCAGAGAGAAAAAATCTGAGTTCATGAGCTAAAACGTTTGAAAAGAAAACCGAGCCTTGTGAGTGAATTAATTGAGCTTTCAAAGTTGGCATACTAGGACTTCATTGTACCCTATATTAGCTTAGTTGAGAAGCATTGTAATAGGGTGTTTTTCTTTACATTCTTCTTTCACAAGAGTGAGTTGAGTGTGTGTCCAAATCAAGGGGATTTTGGACGTGGGGTAACTTGTCTTAGGGAAGACAGGTTACGTGTGTTACAAGTTGTAACAAGGTGTGTTACTATTGTAACGTGATTAGCCCGTTTAGTGAAGTGTTTAAATCCTACACGAGGTAGGTCGTGGTTTTTAACCTCAGTTGGGCTAGAGGTGTTTTCCACGTAAAAATCCTGTGTCCATTATTTCCGCATTCAATTTTGTTGGATTTTCGCTTCTGCTTATCTCAGAAACAACCTGTGCGAACAGGGTCTAAGACTGTTTGTCAGCAACTTGCGAAAATCGGACACCACAATTCACCCCCCTCTTGTGGTTGTGTACTCTCTAATTCAACAAGTGGTATCAGAGCAGGTTCTCCTTTGAAAAGATAACACCTTTGAGAGATCCTTGAAGATGAGTACTCCACAAGGCATGCTTGAAGGTCAATCCATAACTTGTCCACCATATTTTAATGGCCAATACTATAGTTGGTGGAATAATAGGATGGAAAACTACATCCAAGCTGAGGACTATGAGTTGTGGATGCTCATCAAGCATGGACCACTCATCCCTAAGAAAACAACTGAAGATGGAAAGTCAATCCCTAAGGAGCCTAAGGAGTTCAATGCTGAAGATTACAAGATGATGGAGAAGAATGCCAAGGCCAAGAAACTCCTATATTTTGGCCTAGGTCCGGATGAATATACTCGCATATCTGAATGTGAGTCGGCCAAAGAAATCTGGGATGCTTTGCAAGTAGCTCACGAAGAGACCAATCAAGTAAAGCAATCCCGGATTGAATTGCTTATGAGAAAGTATGAGCTGTTCGAGATGGGTGATCGGGAAAGTGTGATGGACATGTACACTCGCTTCACTCACATAACGAATGAGTTAAAATCCTTGGGAAAATCCTTCACCACCGAAGAATTGGTAAGGAAGATCCTAAGAATTTTACCTCATTCTTGGGAAGCAAAAGTAACGGCCATCCAAGAAGCTAAGGACATGAACAAGATCACCCTAGATGAGCTGATTGGAAACCTCCAAACATATGAACTTAGGAAATATTCTCAACAGAAAGATGAGACAAAGAGAGAACGAGGTCTTGCACTAAAGGCCTTAGAAGATGATTCTGAGGAGGAGGAGGAGGAGATTGGCATGATGACTCAAAAATTTAAGAAGTTCTTCAAGAAAGTCAAAGAAAACATCAAAAGGAAGGACTTCGGCAAAGCCAGGAACACCCCTCGGGAACAGTTCACTGGGTGTTTCAAGTGTGGTAAGCTGGACCATATTGTGAGAAACTGCCCACTGCACAAGGAAGAACAAGAACCCGAACACCCCAGAAAACAGGGGAGGAAACAGGGTGTAAGCAGCTCAGCGAAAAGGTTCTCAAAAGCTATGCTCGCGGCCTGGGGAGATTCAAGTGAGGATGAGGAAGGGTCTGAAGCTGGGGAAGCTGATGTAGCACTCATGGCAAGGAGTGACACTGATTCAGATGATGAGTCAACGGATAGTCTGACTCAACTCAAGAATAAGGTACGTGATCTAAATAAATCAACTTTTGAGAAATTAGTATACAATATAATGGATATATGTGCTGAATTAAAAGGGGATGTTCGAGATTTAGAACTTGAAAATGAAACCCTTAAATTAGAAAAGCTTGAAGTTGACAAAGAGACTCTTGCCTTGCATGAAAACATCAATGTGCTTAAAGAAACTCTACTCATGAAAGAAGAGACTTGTTCCACTAAACTGACTGAACTAGAAAAAGAATCTCTTGACTTAAAAGGTAAGGTTGAGTCTTTGCTAGAAGAAAACAGAAACTTACTTGAAAAAATAAAACACTTAGAATCGGACCTTGCCACAAACAAGCTCTGGAACAGGTCCTCAAGGGCGTTGGAATGGTTAAACACTCATCATAGTCAAAATAGAAGAGGACTAGGTTGTGTGTCTAAGATGACCTACCCAGTGAATAACAAATATGTGGGATTACCTGAAAATATTGTTTGTTTTCATTGTGGTAAAACGGGGCATTATCGATATGCTTGTCCTATAAGAAAGTATGCCATTAAAAAGAACTCAGTGCATGTAAAACAAATGTGGGTTAGGAAAGATGAGATTTACACGTCTAAAGGAATGGGACCCAAGTGGATCTGGGTTCCCAAAACTAACCCTTGATTTGTTTTGCAGGCTGAAGTGAGAGAGAACAACCCAGCTAACAACCCAGCTAACAGTGCAGGAAACAGTCTAGGGAACAGGCAGCTGTGGTATATTGACAGTGGGTGTTCGAGGCATATGACTGGTGAAAAATCTAATTTTCTCTCACTTACAGCATCAGAAGGAGGGAGTGTAGCATTTGGAAACGGCAAATCTGGGACAATTGTCGGTATAGGTAAGATAGGTGAGTCACTCTCCCATTCAATTGACAATGTTTATTTTGTGGATGGTTTAAAACACAACTTGCTAAGTGTGTCCCAACTGTGTGACAAAGACAACCTAGTAGTGTTCTCTCCAACACGTTGCTTGGTTGTAAACATGAACACAGGAGATGTTGTGTTGAGGGGGAAGCGACACAAAAATGTTTATAAAGTGTGTATTTCTACTCTTCCCCAAAATAATTTGACTTGTTTGAGTGCCTTAAAAGATGATGTTATGCTTTGGCACAAAAGACTAGGTCATGCAAGCCACTCTCTTTTGAACAAACTTGTAACCAAAGATTTAGTAGTTGGCTTACCTTCCATCAAATTCAATGATGACAAGGTATGTGATGCATGTGCCAAAGGCAAACAAGTCAAAAATTCATTTAAGTCTAAAAAGTGTATAAGCACTACTCGACCCCTTGAATTAATACATATGGATCTATGTGGTCCAATGAGGATCATGAGCCGAGGTGGCAAGAGGTATGTGCTTGTGATAGTGGATGACTACTCTCGTTTCACTTGGACTTTGTTTTTGGCTTCTAAAGATGAAACTTTTGAAAAATTTCTTGCTTTCATTAAAAAGACTGAAAAGAGGGTAGGACACTCTTTGGTATGCATAAGGTCTAACCATGGTACAGAATTTGAAAATTCGAGCTTTATTGACTATTGTAATGAGTATGGTGTTGATCACAATTTTTCAGCTCCAAGAACACCCCAACAGAACGGGGTGGTAGAGCGCAAAAATCGTACTCTAGAGGACATGACTAGAACAATGCTTGTTGCTAGTGGTCTTCCTAGAAATTTTTGGGCTGAAGCTTTAAACACATCATGTTACATTATAAATAGATGCATGATTAGACCTGTTCTTAACAAAACTCCTTATGAGATCCTCAAAGGAAGAAAACCAAATATTTTGCATTTGAGAGTTTTTGGGTGTAAATGTTTTGTGCATAATAATGGAAAGGATGCCTTAGGGAAATTTGATCTAAGGAGTGACGAGGCAATATTCCTCGGTTACTCCTCACATAGTAAGGCATACAAAGTGTTTAATAAGAGAACCTTGTGTGTTGAAGAAAGTGTGCATGTGCTTTTTGATGAAACTAACTCTCTAAGTGAGAATGATGCACAGGAGGAAGACCTCGAAACTAGGTCTTGTTAAAAAAGACATGCTGCTTCAAGATGAACCAGGTAAGGATCAACCTGAGAGATCAAGGCCTGAAGCTGTTCTTCAGGAAGGTAGGCAGGGTGTGAACCAAACAGGGGGAAACAGGGTGGAACCCTGTTCGGGACAACATCAGCCGAACCCTTCTGAGATAATTTCAGGAACAGGCTCCCAAACAGGCTTGGGAACAGGACCTGAACTTGTTTCGCCAAGTATTCCAGCTAGGATGGAGAGCATATCTGTGAACCCACTTTCACCACGATCATGGAAATACCAAAGTTCACATCCTCTTGATCAAATTTTGTCTGATATTAATGCAGGAGTTCAAACTAGATCTAGGCTTAAAAATTTCTGTGCTTTCTATGCTTTTCTCTCAAAAATTGAGCCTAAGAATATTAATGAAGCTCTTGCAGATTCAGATTGGGTCACAGTCATGCAAGAAGAACTTCATCAGTTCAAAAGAAACAAGGTATGGCACCTTATGCCACAGCCAGAGGATAGAACAATCATTGGAACCAAGTGGGTGTTCCGTAACAAGCTAGATGAGTGCGGAACAGTCACTAGGAACAAGGCCCGGCTGGTGGTTCAAGGCTACAACCAAGAAGAGGGAATTGATTATGAAGAGACTTTTGCACCTGTTGCAAGGATGGAAGCCATTCGAATCTTGATAGCTTTTGCAGCCCACATGGAGATCAAGTTATATCAAATGGATGTTAAAAGTGCGTTTCTAAATGGGTACCTTAAAGAGGAAGTGCATGTCAAACAACCCCCCGGTTTTGAAAGTGATGAATTTCCTAACCATGTTTTCAAACTTGACAAGGCACTTTATGGTTTAAAACAAGCTCCTAGAGCTTGGTATGAGCGGTTGTCAAGCTTTTTATTGGAAAATAATTTTGCAAGAGGCAAGGTAGACAATACCTTGTTTCTAAAATCTAAGGGGGAACATTTGTTGATTGTCCAAGTATATGTCGATGACATCATATTTGGTGCAACTCATCATAATTTGTGCAATGAATTTTCAAAAATAATGAGGAGTGAGTTTGAAATGAGCATGATGGGTGAGCTTAATTTCTTTCTAGGCTTGTAAATCAAGCAAACTTCAAACGGCACCATGATCCATCAACAAAAGTATATCAGAGAGTTACTTAAGCGTTTTAAGATGGAGTCGGCCAAGCCCATTGATACTCCCAACTCTCCCTTAACCAGGTTAGTAATGGATGATGGTAGTCCCTCAGTTGAGGAGAAATCCTATAGGGGCATGATAGGGTCACTCCTATACCTGACGGCTAGTAGACCTGACATTGTTTTCAGTGTTGGTCTATGCGCACGTTTTCAGTCTAACCCTAAAGAAACTCATCTTAAGGCTGTAAAAAGGATTTTAAGATACTTAAAACATACACCTGATCTAGCCTTATGGTATCCTAGAGGGTGCAACTTTGATCTTGTTGGGTATGCTGATGCTGATTATGCGGGTTTCTTGGTTGATAGAAAAAGCACCTCAGGTATGGCTCACTTTCTTGGACCTTGTTTGGTATCTTGGGCAACCAAGAAACAACTCTCTGTTGCCTTGTCCACAGCAGAAGCTGAGTATGTGGCAGCTGCATCTTGTTGTGCTCAGTTATTATGGATAAGACAACAACTCAAGGACTTTTGTGTTGACATAGGATGCATTCCTATTTATTGTGACAATACAAGTGCAATTAACATTGCCAAAAATCCATGTCAACACAAAAGAACAAAACATATTGACATTCGTCATCATTTCTTGAGAGACAATGTTGAAAAGGGAGTGATCTCAATGAATTTTTGTGCCACTGAAAATCAAATTGCTGATATATTCACAAAGGCATTGAGTAGAGAACAATTTGAAAGGAATAGACTCGAACTAGGCTTAATTAGAACAACCTAACCAACCTGTTCTCTCTCCCTGTTTGCAAAATTTAAAAGTGACGGGTACAACATGTTAAATTTTTGTTTGCAATCAACTTGTGTGCTATGTTTAGCATATGTGAGGTTTGCAACTTGCTGACACTCGTTGAGGTCTAATGAGATTGCCCTTATTGTCCAATGTTACCGAGCAAGTAATCTCAAGAACAAGCATCAGGAACAGGTACGCCTCTTGTTTGTCAAATGTGTGCAACAAATTGAAAACTACTAATCTCTTCCCGAGGCGTGGGCAATAAATGCTAAAGTCCGTTGCCAAAACGGGCAAAATCTTTTAAAGATTTTGCACGTCTCTCTCTCCCTTTAAAGCTCTCTTGCTCAAATCTCTCACCTCCACCGAAACTCTCTTGCTCTGAAACTCTGTTCAAGAAACCCTAATCTCTCTCCTTCCTCTGAAAAATGGCGTTCCCCATTAGCTTCGAGAGCTCCTCGACCTTGACCCAGGGCAACCAGACACAGGGCACAGCCTTGCAAACAGCCACAGCCCTGTTTGCACCTACACAATTTCTGACGGCCCTCATGGAAGGTAAAAATACTGAACCTCCTCGACCCATTGCCTATAAACCTTTTGGGTTTTTGAAAAGTATCGACTTTAGAACAGTGAATTTGAAATTGGAAGACATCCCGTACAAATTTGGGTGGGAATTGATTTTGTTTGGTGAAACGGGCGCATGTCAACCCCAAGAACTTGTTGGGGCATCTGAAAGAGAAATTGGGGCTTTAGATGAACTCTTTCTGTTGGACCATGGGTTAGATGACATCAATTCGTTTGGGCTGTTTCCTGAGCAGGAAACAGGGTCAGAAACAGGGCCTGAAGTTTTTAGGGATGACCTAGGGGAGGATTTGTCAAAAGAAGAAGGGGGAAGTAGTGGTCAAATGGAGGAGTCTCCTGTTAAGCCTGCACAAGCAACACCGGTAACACAAACCGGTGAGAAACGCAAAAGGTACAAAATTGTGGCTAGGCGTGCTAGAGTACCAAGAACACGACCACCATCAAGGCCTAAAAGCGGCCAGACTGAAGCGCCCTCAAAAAGTGAACCCCCTGTCAAACCAAAACCACAAATCCCCTCTTCGGCCAAACCCACAAACAGACCCACAAGAAAATCAGCCCGAATAGCTTTTCACTCCACTCCTCGTCCTGCCAAACAGTCAGCCCCTGTTATTGAGGAGATTGATTCCTCCTCTGAGCCTTCATCAGATAGCGACACTGAGAACACTGCCTTCAAACAGGGCACGCCCGTGTTCTCGGAGTCCTCAGAGGATAAGCCTCTTCCTATACCAAAACCATCACCCCTCAAAACTCCCAAGAGAAAAGCCTCCCTCAAACATGCCTCCACCCAAGACCCTCCTACTGAGCCCCAACCTAAACGAGCCAAGAAATCTACCCCGTCTGCAATCTCAGCCAAACTGACCCAATTGATTCAGAGACGGGTTGTCAGGGGCAAAATTATAAAGGTCAAGTATTTTGAGAAACAGGGTCTGGGGGTGTTTCTGCACAAGCTGCGTGCACAGGGGTGGTATGAGTTGTTTACAAACACCCAGCTAGGGTGTTCTGTACATGAGTTGGCAGAGTTCTATGCCAACTGCACTATCACCGAAGGAGTGGTGACAAGTATTGTTAATAGGAAGCAGCTTCACTTTGATGCGAAGATATTAGGGGACATTCTAGGGATTCCCTCCACAGGCTTGGATATATATGTGAGGGAAGACAAGACTATTCTAGGGACAGCCAGGCTGCTGGAACTCGCCCAGAAATTTAGCCAGCAACCAAGCCTGCAAACACCCAAGTCTGTGAAGAAAGGGGACATGACATCGCTCCATCAATTGCTATTTTGGTTTATCATCAAGAATGTCATCCCCAGAGGCCAGGGTCGCAATCTTGCTGATGCCATGGATCAGTGTTTGATGGATCTGATGGACACGGAAGTGCAAATTAACCTTCCTGCCATCATGATTCGACATATTGCAAGAATTGCAAACACCTCTAGGGAACATGACCTGGGATACGGCTTCTTTCTGACTAGTGTGTTTGAGCACTTTGGGGTGACACTGCAGAAGAAGGTGGGCGCTCAGTTCATTGATGAGATCGGGAGTAACACCCTTATGGGGTGTGGGTATGCTTTGATTGAAGGGTCTGCCTCAGAACAAGGGACCAGAACACCCCATCCTCCTGTTCCTGGTAGTTCCTCAACCAAGCTTGAGGCTGCTTTGGAAGAAAACTCTCGCCTCAGTACTGAGCTTAATGCTGTAAAGGTTGCCCTGGATGAGGAAAAAGCTCTAAATGCAAAATGTCATGCAGATCTCCTCGCCCTTCTCTCTTCACTTTCAGCAAAATTTTCTCCTTCTGCTCCTTGAACACCCCTCATGAGCTGTTCCCATCTGTTGTTCTCATAGCCTGTTCTCACTTCTCTTGGTGAATCAGTTTGTACTCTGTTGCACTCTTTTGATGAATGACAGGATATCTTGTTTTTTGATTGGCTTTGCCCTGCTTGCTTTCTATTGTGAATTGCTTGTGTGTGACTAGGATGGCCAATCTCATTACCATACCAACACACTTGAGTGTATCGCCTGTTGACTTTCCTCCATTACCCAAGTGGTGGTGATAGCAAACACCCTCTGTTTGACTGTTCGCCCCTACTTTTTAATGATGCCAAAAGGGGGAAGATAGCTTGACCAATATTGTTTTAGTTCTGCCATGGACGAGTTAATTTTCTTACAATCTTTTCGATACTAACTGCTTCATGTGAATTTGAATAATTGGTACAAATCACTTAAATTGCCCTTGAAAGTCAATATGGTCACTTGGTTTGTCATCATCAAAAAGGGGGAATTTGTTAGAATGTATAAAATTTTGATGATAACAAATCCAAGTGTTGTTGTTGTTGCTCCAAACAGGCTTTCCAAACAGGACCTTACTGCTGTTCTCAATGTATTAAAACTGCTTGACTAATGGTTTATCAAGAACAGGTACTCAAGTCAGCAATGTAAGAACACCTGTGAGGAACAGGTTCTGTGAGGTGTTTTGAAGCATATCCTGATAAGTGTTTGAAACATAAGATATGTGCAGCTGTGACAAACAGGTTCCGTGCGGTGTTTGAAGCATATTCTGTGAAGTGTTTGCAGCAAAGTCGTTCTACAAGATGACTAGTGGTTACAACAAGATGTCTTGATTTGATTTGGTTTTATATTTTTAGACTCTTGTTAATATGCCAATTAGAAAGTTTTAATTTACCACTCACTGAAAACGGTTTTGCTTTTCGGAAAATATTTCGGATCACCCTTCAGAACAACCCTGGAAACAGGACGATCAGGGTGTTTCCAGAATAAGCTGCGAAAAACTGCTTTGCACGATTTTTATCTTTTGGATTTTGAGCAGCTTCTTCAAAGATTTGCAAGAAAGATTTTTCTATGGAGTATCTTATTCTTTACCCTAAAAAACGGTTATCAAAAATCTTAAGGGATTTGCAAAATCTTTTTGAATAAAAAGAATATCCAATTTTTGGCAAGTGGATAAGGTAGTTGAGAAAAACATAGGCTAGCTGCTGAAGAACACCGCCTTATACACGCGGTTCAGGAAGTGTTTTCAGCTCATGTCACCTTACCCCTTGTAGCTAAAGGATTCTATTTTCTCTAGGATTTTAGTTTCCAAAAATTTCAGAAATAGTTTTTCCATCCCTTGTAGGTAAAGGATTCTATATTCTTCAGATTTTTTAGTTTCCAAAAATTTGATGAATTGTGTTCCAAGCACTATAAAAGGCGGCTTCTTACAATCTTGGACACATCGGTTTTCAAAGAGAAAAAATCTGAGTTCATGAGCTAAAACGTTTGAAAAGAAAACCGAGCCTTGTGAGTGAATTAATTGAGCTTTCAAAGTTGGCATACTAGGACTTCATTGTACCCTATATTAGCTTAGTTGAGAAGCATTGTAATAGGGTGTTTTTTCTTTACATTCTTCTTTCACAAGAGTGAGTAGAGTGTGTGTCCAAATCAAGGGGATTTTGGACGTGGGGTAACTTGTCTTAGGGAAGACAGATTACGTGTGTTACAAGTTGTAACAAGGTGTGTTACTATTGTAACGTGATTAGCCCGTTTAGTGAAGTGTTTAAATCCTACACGAGGTAGGTCGTGGTTTTTAACCTTAGTTGGGCTAGAGGTGTTTTCCACGTAAAAATCCTGTGTCCATTATTTCCGCATTCAATTTTGTTGGATTTTCGCTTCTGCTTATCTCAGAAACAACCTATGCGAACAGGGTCTAAGACTGTTTATCAGCAACTTGCGAAAATCGGACATCACAATTCACCCCCCCTCTTGTGGTTGTGTACTCTCTAATTCAACAAAGATACCATTTTTAGGTGTCTGTAGTTAGCCCCCATTTTGACCCAACCTATACAAAGTGAAACTCAAAGTAGTTAGCATTCATGCTTAACTGTTTATGAGTCTGCTTAACTGTTTATGAGTCTGCTTCTAGATTTGACCATTCGCTAGTGTACGGACCTTTTCGCATTTTAGCAGTTCTGGATTTTACATATTCTGTTGGTCTAAGAGACCATTAGCTGTTCTAGCTTTATCGATCTAGTAGTTTTGAGTTCTTCACCTTTCATCGATCTAGCGGACCCTTCATCGATTTAGTAGATCTTCTATTGATTTAGCAGTTTTGAGTTGGTGACATTTCGCCAGTCTAATAGATCTTGATTTTGGTCACTTGTGAACTAGGAGTCCTATAGCTAGAACCCTATGAACTTGCAGCGTGTGAGCTTGAAGATCTGTAGCCAAATCCCTATGAACTTGGCGACATAAGAGCCTGAAGACTTGTAGCCAGATCTTTGTGAACTTGTTGGCATTTAAGCCCAAAGTTCTATAGCCAGATCCCTATGAACTTGTTGCCATTTAAGCCTGAAGACTTATAGCCAAATCCCTGTGAACTTATTGTCATTTGGCCTCGAAGACTGATATCCAAACCTCTTTGAACTTGTCGAGCGTTTACTCTAGAAGATCTGTAGCTAGATCTCTATTAGCTTGTTCGCATATTAACCTAAAGACCTATAGTTAGTTCCCTTTAAACGTGTTGGCATTTGAGCCTGAAGACTTATAACTATATCCATGTGAACTTGATGGTGTGATAGCCAGTAGACCTATAGCTAGATCCTTGTGACCTTAGTGGCATTTGAGCCTTACAATTTGTAGTCAAATCTCTCAAAACATGGTGGCATTTGAGCTTGCTCCTGTTCTATCATTGGTTTGTTAAAATCCTAAATCTCTCAAGTTTGACCTTTTATTAATTAGACATTGATTTCTTCTCCTTCTATTGGGAGCGTAACAACCTAAAGTTGGGTTGATATCCACTGTAGAGATGTCGATGAAGTGCTCAAGGACGATGATGCTTGTATAAAGCCTCCGTAGAGGATGCAGTTAGCCTCGACTTTGACTGAGCCCATGCAAGGTGAATGTCAAAGTATAGATGTCTTCTATAACAGCTACTAACATAATCTAAAGAATCCATAATATAGATTCATGGCTAACCAAAACTGTGTGCCCTTCCTTTAGGGTTGCAATTATGTTTGAATGAACATTTCTTTGATCCAAGCTTCCCGAGTGATCGAGGTGGTGGGTGAGCTAGTGAAAAGGCCAAAGACTCGTATATAGATCTAGGTGCACTTGCTAGCCTAGATTAGACTCTGCATGTATGTTGACTATGCATCTATGTGATGACCTAACATTGCATGTATGCAAGCAGATCATGCTAAGTTTAGGATCCACTAGCAAAGGCCTAATTAAGGAACAGCAGGCTAATGAGTTAAGCATTGTGTTATTCTGTAGCTTAGGCTATAACATACTATATGATGAAGGGTAAAAAGTTAAGGGATTGTTGGTTAGGGTGGGTAATGAGGTATGATGTGCCAAGAATACAGAATCTGTCTTTTTAATGGAGGAGTAATCTTTAATATTGCATTAAAGTGCTCCTGTTTGAAAGGGCCCTCAATTTCTATGTGGCATAACAAAAGTACTAGATGGCTAGGGATATGGCAAATGAAGATGTTTCTGTTGGTGTTGGCTATAGGTGCTCCCAATCCAGGATAAGAATGTGGTTATACTCTGGTAAGAAAATGGTAACCCTAATTGTCTAAGAAAATATTGGGGAGTCCTCTGTCTTACATAATAGGCGAATTTCCACTTAGAAAGGATGAGAATACAGAGTGTCACTCTTTTCTTTTTCTCCTTTTTTTTTTTACAAAGGACCTAATGGGAATGACTCTTTTCTGCCAAGCCTCCTTCAAGGTTACCTACGTACCGAATGTGGAATCAGGCTAGCCGTAGTTCAAGTGTAGGGGTGTTTAAAACAATCTGAAACCAATAACCCCAACCAAAAAATCACAACCCGACCCTAAATTTTGGGCGATCGAACCAAAATTTCTAAAAAATTCGATTCGGATAACCGAACCAAAGTTTTTCAGGTATTTAATTCGTGGGCAGTTCACAAATTTTACCAATTCTGGACTCAAAAAGCCGAAAATGTTTTTGTAAAAATAAATTCCACAATTTTCTTTCATTACATGGATGATGTGAGGCAGAATGGGAGAGAGACATTTGAATGGTTGGATGGAAGACATGTGATCTTAAGTTTATAGTATGCCTTAACTCAATTGCCCCAAATTTTCTTTATAAGCTGTGCATGCTCCATTGTACAATGCTCAGAAACTACTAAGTTTGTGAAGTTAGTTGCACACTTCCACTAATTGAGTAAATTGTAATTGCTATAATTGGGTAACTAAGTATTGGGCTTAATGGAACACCTGCAAAATGAAAAAGCAAAAAAAATTGCCAATAAATGTGAGAACATAATTCGGCTTATTAGATAACCCAAAACATGAATCGAAACTTTTAGGTACCCAAAAGTTTTAGTTTGGCTTCGGTTTGGGGATGCTCGACCCGAAATTTTGATTACCAGTACCAAAAATGATTTTGGTTCAGGCACCCAATCCATCAACACTGCTATTCAAGTGTGAGGACATGCCGGTTGAAGGAATGATGCCTCTAGGAGGGCTCTTAAGATAGGTTCAATGGCTAGGGTGCCAAAGAAAAGGACCTGGCATGAAAGCTCTAATAACCCTTATGAAATCCCTAAGTTTGCATAGGTGATGAAGTCAATGTGAATCAGTAACTTGTTCCTTTCTTTATTCTTCTTTTTTTGACCTTTTTTTTTTCTTTTTTCTTTTGGTTCTTCTTTTCTTCTTTTTCTTATTTTCTCTTTGGATGGGATCGTTTGGTTTGAACTCTCTTTTTCGATTGCTAATTTCGAAGTCACCCATGACACACTCCCAGTCCCTGGTAAGGTCAGATGTGGTTGCGAAAGAAAAAGCCTCACCAAAGGCTCAAATGGATTCTAAGTGGTAACTTAGCCGGCTTAACAAAGGTATTGATGCATGTTATCAAAGGAGGCCTCCTATCTTAGGCATATCCTTTGAAGCTGCATAACTTATTGCCAAGAAATTTTTGATATTTCCCTTTTTTAGATGACGGATTTAAATCCTTAATCTCTTTCTATTTTACTTCTCTCCTTCTCCTTTTGGCTAGCTTGTCTTGCTAACTGTCTTCACTTTCCGAATACCGGTAAGGGTTCTGACAAGTTTTGGAACTGTGGTGAGGAATGATTAAGAAGGGAAGAAAAAATTAGGTGAACAATTTTCTTAAACCCATGGTTGTCTAGTATAAGAACTGGTAAATAGGTAATGTAAAGAAGGGCTATTAACCTCCTATACCAGTTGTAAGTGAAAACATTTAATATTTGAGATATGAATGATTAGATTAGCCAACTATTCATAATTGAAAACAAAGGTTAACTATAGGACAACTTTTTCGAAAAATTATTAGAATAAATGATACTTTAGTACCTTGAGATATGGTTGGTGAATAGAGTGAAAATAATAATTTAGTACCCTCTAATTTTAAAGGGTGAACCGTTAAGTTGTTATCTTGACAAGCAGTTCTAGAAATTATGCTTTGGACTCCAAACATGCGATAATTTAAAAATTTTATTATATTTTAATTTGTTTTTGAGAAATTTTGTTGCTGTTGGGAATTCAAGCATCTTTTAGTGATCATAATTGTACTATTATCGTTAGCAAAATGACGATGTTGGAACTTCTTCCACCACCATCATCCTCGCACCCCACATCATCTACATCAGGACTCGTCCTCTCAGTCTCTCCTGTTATCTATGCATCCTCCTCTGGGTCACTCTCTGTATGGACTCACCCAACGGGACTGGACACATGCCTCATGATCAGCGGCCACGCTATCTGCTGTCATCGGTGGTCCATGGTGCACGGACTCCATCTCGGGATCCACCATTGGCTCATACTCCACCCCCTCTATCACGGCAGATGTACAATCCTGCACATTTGCCGCTGAAGATGCAGGTGTCGTGCAAACATCCTCCCCTGTTGCTGAATCACCTCCCACATACACCTCATCTACGCCTGAACCTGGAGCATCTGTATTCGCTACTTCCTCCCCAACATAAGCCCAGCCAGTGCATCGGATTCCCCAACAATCAACTCTTGTTCCCGTACAGGCTCCTGTGCACCAACAACAACTTCCCCGCAAGGCATGGCCATTGTATCAACCGCTCTTCCGCCTACGTCTTCAACTTCAGCGGAGCGCTGTACATGTGGCTCATTACACTGGGGGGCATCCTCTATAATATCACAATCATCAATACGGGCAGTAGCATTGGCCATCCTTGGTGGCGTGCTCTAAGCGTCACAACTAGTACCCGGTATATCCGCTATTGTCTGGCAGGTTGCATCCTCTTCCCCACTCTTAACCGCACTGAATTCATGTGCAGTAGCTTCCCCCAAATTAGTTACTGCCCTTGCTAGAGACTCCAATCCACTGTCACTCTGCATGTCTTCCCTAACATCACCTCCAGGTTGATGCCTTATATCCTGGGCCTCACCAGGTGTCGCGTACATCTTCAACCTAGCCTCCAATTCGTTTGCACGACTCTTCCAGAATTCCAACATTCTCAGTGTATCTACATGCTTCTCTTTCTCAGCACGCAACTCCTCATGTGCCTGCTCCAGATGCTCCTCATATGACAGCACACCCTGCATTAAACACCAAACAATTGCCAGCGTATACATGCATTACTCACCCATGTCCGCTGCACACCAGCCAAGCACAAACAGAGCACTACCGAAATACATACAGTTACACAAATACCTGCTGAATCTAACAATACCTACCTCTCCATCAAGGATGTAGTCTCGGAACCCATATGTCTTCATGAAAGCCCTAACCGTGGGCACCAGCATCTCCTCCTCCCAAGGGCGCAACACAGGGATCACTTACAATGCCATCAAACTTAAGTCATAACGACGGAAATAAAATTTTGTAATTCTTCCAACCCCGATCATTAGCTTCAACCTGTGACTACTGGGAACATTTGTCGTACCTCGGACTCTTTGATTTCTTCTACCAGCTGGAACGCATCATACCTTCCCTCATGGTCAACGCTATCCCAACCTGCCAACCGAAGGAACTTACACTTGTCATGTTACGTAAACCTTGTTGTGTACTCGTAGAACCACACCTGTGCAAAAAAGGGTAAAACGTGAGAAACAGAGGAAAATTTCAACCATTTACTTAACGTACTTACTTCACCCCTAATGAACTCTGACCTGAATAAGCAGGGAGAATCCATTCATCTGCATATCGAAAACAGGCCCCTCCAGCTTCCGCTGCATCTCCTCTATAGCTTCAACGCGGACACGCCACACAGCTTCAGCCCATGCATATTCGCCTATTCTGTGAACGTCCTCCATGTACTTCTGCACAGACCATGTAGCTCCATAAGGGGTTCTCGGGAACATAACACCACTCATCACCCTCCAAGCATATAGACTTAGCCACAGCCCTAACTTCTCCGGCTCTTTGTTCGCATCCAATAGCTTCTTCATCACCTTTACGTAGTTCCTGAACACTGGCCTCTTCCTCCCTTTCTCGCTCTTCAGGTTGTCACTCGTCTCTGTCACATACTATGCCATGCACAGGCGTACCATCCTCGCTAGCTCAGTCATAGACAAATCATCCTCATCAAACTCCACTATCTTACCGGTCACCGGCAAACCTGTGAATAAGGCAATGTCATAAACCGAGAAGGGCATGAGCCTCCTAGCAAGCCTGAAGGCTTTCCTCTGCGGCACCCACGCCTTCACTAGTGCCGCTGTCAACTCCCGCTACATGGAAAAAGTACGATACTCCAGTATCGGCTTCAATATCGTCCCCTCAATTGCTTCGTTCTGGTATGACTCCAGTGTCCTGTTGAATTTGCATATCTTCTCCAGCGTACACCTTCCCCTCACACTAACTAGAACTACACCCCTCAAACCCCTTCCCTCCTTATCAAACATAAACCCATCTCCAGTTGCCTTCCGCCTCCACCGCCTACCCTCCACTATAGGTTCCCTCCTCCTCTTCCGACTTTTCCACTTCCCACTACCCTCAGCATTATCAGCATGTACCTCTTCTGCATCATCACTCTCGCTACTAGAGCCTCTAATAGCTTCACAACTCTCGTTGACCATGGATACAGTGCCCTCCGTACTGCTCCCCGTCTCCGAAGGCGCATACTCACTCCCCGATGAAATTCCCCACTCCTCATCCATCACGGAACCTAGTTGAGCACCTCCACTACGTGACGATCCTGCCCCCTGTCGTTTTCCGGTACTCCTCTTCATTATGAACTTGCATGATACCATCACAATAAGTCATTCCAGTACCCTCAATATGAAGCCATACACACCCATATTGCATACAAATAACATGTGCGTGACACAAACCAAGTGACACCCATTTCAAGTCATACCATCAATACATATATCCTGGGTTTCACACTTATAAATTCAAGGTTAGTCACATAGACAGCTATTTGTGGAATACTTGAAAACCTACACCATCCTCTACATTCAGGGTTATAGCATGGTAACTTCTGGGACACCCTCATTATGCAAGATAATTCATATTACTACTATTCTAACCGGGGATATACATTTGCATTTATAGGGATACTAATGTACAGCAAACTAATTTCACATGCCTACTTATCCTGGGAGGGGGCTACATTTTCCAGACAATTGACAACCCTAACCACTTCTTCACCTGGGTTACATAAATACTACTTTTGGGACACTCACATTGTGCATGCTCTGTACATATCTACTGTTTATCCTATGATGCACAATTGCATGCTGTGGGTTACTACTACTTAGCAAATTTAGCTCATCCATTGAGTGTCCTCCATGGGGGATACAACTTTCACTAACATATTGGGAACACAATTCTCACACATTTTCAGGGTTCACCATTGAATATACAATTGCAGCTCCTAGCATACTCACATCACTAACATTATTTACTCTTTAACCTGGGATGTCCAAGGTTACATAGTGGGATACTACTAATTCCAACACATTTCACATACGTATTTAGGGTATACCCTAAGATATACAATTGCATCTACGAGGGTACTACTATATATGGAACTCAATTCCCATATCTATCTAGTGTTCACTGTGGGACTTGCATTTGTCATTCTGAGATACATTTGCAAACACAAGTCACATACCCACATTTAACCCTGGCATATACGAACCCATATTCTGGGATACTCACATATCAGGAACAATTCACATCCACTATACTACTGTCTCACTTGGGATATACAATTGTAACTTCCAGCAATCTCACATACTATAAACGAATTACTATACTGCTTACCCTAAATTACACAAATGCATCTCCCGGGATATTAGGGCATACCAACTCACAAACTTCTTAACTCTCCTCACATCTTAAACCATGCCTACTCTAGTTCAACAACACTACTTAACAACAATCAACTGACTATACACATTATACGTCACCCCTTCGCTACTTAACCTCACCACCACCCACAAAGACTCAGTCTACAACTTAGGTTGTCCACTACGCTTTTTAGAGATATTGTTACTGTGCAAACTACGAACAACATACCCAATGCATGTCTTTCCCCTACAATGTCCACCTTCTACAACCCATTCTCCCAGTTCCTCACTTTTGCAAACCAATTGCTCCGTTCGTCACTCACGCCAAACATACACCACAATCCCTCCCATCCCCCACCATTCACCACTCTAAACTAAAATTGAACATCCTCTACCACATATTACAACAACAACCACCAAAATTACACACAATTAAACAAGCAAAACCATTACCTTTGAGATCTGTACGGCAACTCAGCATACTCCCTTCCCTACCTGACGAACTACCACCTGCACTTGACAATTGCAACACCTTCGTTACTTCTCCACTGTCTAGATGAATGGCTTCCACTTCCTCAATGTGGCCTCCAACCTCTCCCCCAACCGTTGATCGTTAATTTGTGCGGTTTCCTCACATCTTCAACCTCTCTCCCTAACTTCTTCAAATGATATGAACGAAATGGGGGAGGGGTAGCTTTGGAACATTAACTTCCCTCTCTCTCCCTACGCTGACACGGCAATAGACATAAGGGACCCCCTTTTAGACAAAAACAACACCTCTAAACAAGAAAAGTCACAAACTGAAAAGTGTCAATTTGAACAACACCATTTGATAAATTTCCATTTTGTTTCTTGGGGGTGCTGGAAAACATGTTTGTATGCATCTAATCATAGACAGCATGATTTGTAATTAGACAAGGCAAGACTTGTACAATATTAATATACAAAATCATCTATAACAATCGTCCCCAGACTAATGTCTATACACAAAATCATGTTCGCTGTCGCGAGACTAAATCATCTATAACAGTTGTGCAAATTGTAAATGCATTACATTAAAACCCATACCAAATGGTATAGTAATAAGTATTACTTAGTTTAGGCACTATTAAATACACATCTAATCTTTAGGAAGGATTAGTCTCTTACATAGTAATGCCTTCATCTATAGCAGTTGTGCAAATTGTAAATGCATTACATTAAAACCCATACCAAATGGTATAGTAATAAGTGTTACTTAGTTTAGGCACTATTGAATACACATCTAATCTTCATGAAGGATTAGTCTCTCACATAGTAATGCCTCCATCTTCACGTTTACTGGGCTAATTTTTTTCTATTTTTAAAAAATAAGATACCTTTTCTATATTAACAAATATTTAATGTTTGGATTAAGTCTTGCGAAAATTACCAGCAGGTGGTCACTTTTTTTTTCTAATTACTGAAGCGATGCCTTACAAGTAAGTGTTATTTTACGCAGGCTTTGAAAAGTCAAAAATTGAGTTAGACAATTGTTTTTCCTCAAATGCCCTCACCCCTAGCTTGAGTAATTTACTCTCTCTCCTCGTTGCTAGCTGACATGGGTGCACTTTTGTGTATTCTTTTCTCACCCCCCCCCCCCCCCGGGTCAAGTACATGAAGATGGGTCACCCATTGGCAAACCCAACCAGCTATGTTTTCATGAAGGGTTGAGGGGTAGCGGTCGTGAAGAAGGCCGAAACGGAGCTTGAGACAAGTGTTCTGGACCCCTCTATTGTAAGCCAAGAAAGAGGAAGGATATGGAAGAGGGTCGGGGTGGAAGTGAGGTTATGTTGGTAGTAATGCCTAGTCGATTTAGTGGCCATGTGGTTGCAGAAGCAGTAGTAGCGACAGAAGACCAACAGAGAACAAATTAAATCTATCCTTATTTCATTCAGCTGAGATGAGAATGAGAAGCTACAAGCATGAGGTGGTGGCTGGGGGCAATCGTCCGTGGATGCGGTTGGGTGGTGGTGGAGCATTCTCAAGCAACCAGAGTGGCGCAAGCGAGGTGGACTTGGCGGCGCTTGCTGGGCAGGGGCTCCCCTATTCTACTTTATCCAGGATGAGAAAAAGAAATTGAAGTATAGAAAAGAAATGGTTATTAATAAAAAAAAAAAAGAAAATTATTCCAATCAGGAATAGAATCAGAGATGGAAGTGGCAGTGGGCAATAGATGCTCTTTTCTAATTTCCTTTTCTTGTTAATGATTTTTTTTTCCAGTTTTTAATCAAATTAGATTCCTTTATTGTTTCATTGAGATACTCCAATCATGTTATTATTTTCCATATTATTTTCAACCAAAATATAGGCTTAACTAAAAGGTAAATGGAATCGATCGACATTTTTCATGAAGAGTTTAACTAGTTATTTTATGGGTATTCATATTAAACTAATTATAGTAGTACGTTTAAAAATTATGAATTTTGATATAATCAAATATAATACATAGTTAATCAATCTAGATATAAATTTATAATTTCAACATGATTCAACCTGATATATAATCATTTGATCCAAATATAAATCGAAGCTGAATTCAATATAAGTACTGATTTGTTTGTTATATTTAACAATGATATATTATAGAACGGTAATCATAATTCATTAACATCTTTGGCAACTGCATTTTCCTTTTATTTTTATAGAACACAATTAATCCCAATAAAAATACAACTTGTCAACCCTATTTTTTTCAATGGTAAAAGGCTATCCCGTTTTTCGGGTTAATAGATGAATATCACTCTTTTACGGGACATGTGAATAATTAACAAGCTACTATTTGGAAACTTTATAATCTATTAGACCTACTATGTGTTGAACTCAAGGTTATCATTTTAAACAACATTGCTTATTTTTAGGGGATAAAAATAATATTCATGTTTCAAATAGTAAAGTACATGTGTTCTGATATTTGTCAGCACATATAAAGTATTTATATATTCAACCTTATCTATTTATATTAACTCTTATTTACCCATTCCCTTAAAAATGATATTAATTTTATAAGTTCAAAATATATAATTGAGAACTATCTACTTAATATGATTTTGAGATAATGTGTATGGTTTACATTTAATGTTTAGCATTTAGGTTTACGGCTCAATGTTAAGCCTCCAATCTTAAACCTCAAGAACTGAATCTTCAGTCAGAAAGGTTTATAGTTAAGGTCTAAGGTTTAATGTTGAGATAAAGAGTTTTAGGATTATTGGGATTTTCAAGTCCTAACTATGCCATTTATCTTGATAACAATACATATCACTTTCTTATAGGATATGTGATGAATTTTGTTAAAAATTAGTGACTTTATTGATTGCATGCCCCCTAAGAAAACAATAGGTTTATGTTAACCTAAAAAACTAGATGGCTTTACTTGGGATTAGCATTAACAAATACAAGGCTAACAAGTTTTGCTTTGTGGTTAGGGTTGAATTGTAAACCAAAAGTCTTACATATTAATATTAAAGTTTAAGGTTAAACCCTAAACCATACTATTGAAAATTATGAACGACATAAACAGACACATAAGACATAGGCAATTGATTTAAATATAAATTGAAAATTTCAAACAACCCAATGATAGACCTTCATTTTGACCTCATTTTAGCCCTATTTGATCCCCTTCTCCCATGAATTTAATGTCGAATATTAAGGAGAAATGGTCAAATTTGCTCGGTTCATAATGTACTTATTTGGTTGGTTTTCTTGTTTTTCAGGAGTTTTGCTAAAGAGATGAGAACTCACCAACTTTGATAGGGAGTGAGGCATTTAGGGACGCATTTCGAGATGGCATATAGGCCCGACAAGTCCTGGGAGCAAAAAGGAAGTTGAAAAAAAAGCACATAATCTTGCTGCAGGAGCGCACGGTCATGCTACAAGACCAGAAGCTGCGCACTGGCTAGTTAGGCTGGTGCACGGACGTGCGTGTACCAGTGCATGAGGCGCACAACTGGCCGTGCATCGAGGCACGACTATGCGTCGCGCTTGCTGTCTCGATTTAAAGCAATTTTCGGTCAGTTCTTAGGGCATCTTGTCTTTTATTTTTCCTACCGTTTGGGAGAGCAGTTTTTGGAGTTTTTAGTAGGGAGATTTTAGAGTGGATTGTTCATCCTTGAAGAGTGCTTTTACTTACGCTACAAATTATTCAAGTTTGCTTTCCAATTCCTTCTCTTCTCTTGTTATTGTTTTCTAGGTTTTCTTCTTTCATCATGCTTATTTCTCTAGAGAATGAGTTGATGGTTTTGCATATGATTTGTGGCTAGTCTCCCAACTTAGGTTGGGATTAAAGCCAATTATGTTACTTGAATCATGAATTAACCCCAAATCGCTTTTTTCTCTATGTTTAGGATTGTGAATTCTACTATGCGCACCACGTGTTCGATGAATTGCTTGAAAGAGTATTCATACATTGATATTCAGGTTTAGGGAAGCATTGAAAGACAAAACCTTTACCTAGCGTGCCATAGGAGACAATTAGAACTTTGATATGAAAATAATTAAGGTTCTAATTGAGATTCAAAATCGTGTACATTGTAATCATTTGACCTTAGTCCCGTGAAGATAGGTGGCTATAGTTCTAGGATTAGTCTTCGACCATTAAGAGAGGGAGGAGATAGGCTTAATTGGCCATCTATTCATTCACAATAATAGGCTTAAGCTAGTTTGATTGGGCTATCGATTGATTCATTAGCATAATTGCGTCGTAAATTCCAATTAAGTGTTTTTACATTCTGATTTTGCACTTGTTAGTTGTTAGTAAAACCCTCTAAGTTCGTTTTGTCAAGATTGAGTATTGGATTAGTTTCTAGTAGTTGAAAGCAAGTTCCCTCAGGAATACGACCCGTACTTGCCTTTGCTAACTACAATTGGCACTGTGCACTTGTGACATTTTTACACAACACCTAACTTAATACACAATTAATTAATCCAAACATAAATTGATACCTGAATCCAATATAAGTAAACTCGCACGTTATATCCAGTAATGACCAAAAGAGATAACTGAAATCCATTACTCTTTGAATTATTATTTTCTAACAAATACATGCACTTTTATTTTGTTTCAATGTAATATAATAATCTCATTAATCAGTCTAGAAAAGAGTCCTAATACTTTGATATGACAAAAGATCTATTTTAAAGACTAATGTATTTGTTATTTCACTCTAAGGGCTATAGATATTTATTAACTTGAATCTTAAGGATTTTATCATTTAGGGTCAAGCTTAAGATTCAAGTATCAATGTTTAGGCTTAGGGTTTAGTTTTTGTGATTTAGGGTTTGAGATTTAGCATTTAAAGCCTAAAGTTTATGGTTAGTGTTAAGGATTTGATGTTTAGATTTTGAGTTTAGGGTCAAGGCTTATGGTTAAAGATGAGGATTTAGGGTTTAGGGTTTAGGGTTTAGGGTTTGGGCATTGAGGTTTACTCTCTATACTTTAATTTTTGCGATTTAGAGTTTAAGCTTTGAAGTTAGGACTAAATGCTGAATCTCAAAGCATAAATCACAAAATCCTAAATGATAAATCTCTATTTTGACCTCATTTTAGCGCCTGGTTGACCCTTTTTCTTCTGTTAATGCATGTCAAATTCTAATAAGAAAGGGTTAAATTGGCCCATTTTGGTCTATATTACGCTCATATTGTGTTTGTTCGTGCTTTCAGGAGTTTTTACTAAGAAAACGACAAATCCGCTAATATTGGCAAAAAAGAGGGCCAAGGGGACAGTTTCAAGGCACAGAAGAGGTCAACTGGAGCTTTGAAGACATACCAGGGAATTGGCACTAGGATCCCACGCCAGATGGCGTGACCGTGACATAACCAGAGCCAAGGAAAGTGCGGGCAGAGAAGTGGCACGTGGTACCCATGCCACGTGGCGCGGCCATGCCTCTCTAATGACTGCGCGATGTTAACTTTTGTCGACGGCAGTTTTGAGGACTCATCTTTAGTTTTTTGGAGAGCTCTCCCTCCTAGGCGATTTTTTGGTCTTCTTTGAGTATTCCCACACTTTAATCTAGATCTAGTTGTTGTTTTGAATTTGATGGTTGAGATTGTGCCAAGACATTTAAAATTCAATTGAAGTTTGTTTCTATTCATCTCCCTTTGCGATTTCTATCAAGGTTCATACCCTAAATATGTTCTTCAATTCTTCACTTAGATTTGTGGTTGTTTTGATGTTTAGAGGCTAAATTTCTCATCTTAGATTGGGATTAGCCCCTATTATGTGAATTGGGATTATGTTCTAG
>JAKOGI010001083.1:217500-302500 GCA_029747015.1 Carnegiea gigantea
TTAGTAAAAGATCGGTTCTTGTTATTTTTTGTTCTTTTGCATTGTGTATTTACACTTACACGACTTACTAATAGATATACAGAAATTCTTAAATTAAATCAATATTTAAGTCATTATGACAATAAGTTAGACAAATATAAACAAATCGAAAAACATGCACGCCGTTGCGACAGTTAAAAACAATATTTAACTACAAAATATATATCATTTTGGGGTCAAAAAAATTTCTTGAATGTAAAAAATTTAACTTCTATAACTATTTGTCAAATGTCAAGATTAGGATTTGATCGTTCATCCCTTAAAAGTAGGGGAGTCAATCGTCAGGTACCCCGACATACGTGACATTAATAATTTAAGACCTAAGGTTTTAAAGCGAATATTTTAGCACCTCGAAGTTTGCTCACTAAATTTTTAGGTACCCTCTATTTTCTTTTGAGCCCCTAAACTTCTGAAATTTATTTTAATCCCAATTATTAAAAACTTACTTTTGAAAATTTTAAATTTTTGAATGTGTAATCTCTCTAATTAGTAGTACTCGAGGTCCTCTTCCATCTGGTATCAAAGCAGACCAAAAATAATTAAGATTATTAAGCTAATTAGTGATTAGTTATGTAACGCCCCAATAATACATGATTCACTACTTGCATTTACCTACTTAAGTTCACCAATGAGACATAATAACCCAATGAACGGGGCGTTACCGCCGTCCACAAAGGACAAGGCTTTCCTTATACATGAAAACCTGCCATAAACCAAAGTTTACCCTATAAAGGGGTATTTACCATCATAATCATTCAAACCATTTAGTTATATACAGAAATGGTTCTAACGTCCCAAGGGTTACACCAACATACATAATTCGGTTCAAATATACAATGGTAACACCAAAATACATACTTCAGTTCAAACACACACAGTTGTAGCACCAAAATACTTCACAATAGGATATGATAGCATCTTAGTACTTCTACACCGCCAATCACATGGACGGTACTATCTCATTTATCACCATCTACCTCCCTGCCCGTCTGAGGGCGGTTCACTGAGTACTTCCTAAAACAAAATGTAAAAACATTTCGAACTGTGAGCTAAAGCTCAGTATAAGCATTCCTATACTTATGAAGATTCACTGAAAAGTTATTTGGGCCCGTTTGCAATTCATTTTGATTTTAAAACAGGGAATGAGACGCATATAAAACTAAATTGTCAATTATTATCTATTAGTGCATCCCTTAGTAACTGTTACGATCTGTGAATAGGTGTACACCTGCCAAGCCGACCGGAGGACTTGGCCTGAAGTTACGCGGGTAACCGGAAGGCAAAGTCCTATAACTGATAACTGATGGGGTCACTAATTGTATGATAAAATACTGATTCAATTGATTCATTGATGTACTTACCAAAACAGTACGATTTCGATACGTGCTGATTTCTAAAGATACAGACAATGAACATACCTAGAAGTTTTAAATGCTAGTTCTTGGTGTAATAAGATACACTAAAATGTAGAGAATGAAAGCTTAGGCATTGATTCTATTCAAAATATCATTATAAGAACATGAGGTCAGAACGAACTTGTTCTTATAATTGATACCTTTACATTTTACAAACCAGTTCAAAGATTAATCTAAAATGCTGACGCTAAATAACCATAGAAATGTGATTTAAAGCATGGTAGCAAGTTTAGAGAATAAGGGCTTATAAAGAGGGTACAGAAAGAATAATTCACAACTTATACTCCCGATCTCAAAACGAGACCTAAGACCCCAACATGAAAAGCTTAGGAAGTCCTCTAAATTTTATTCGGGACACATCACATGATTCCCACATAGGGTTCCTAAAATGGGGCTAGAACACCAACATGTCAGTTTTAAGTCCATCCTACACAGGTTCAGTAAAATAACCATAACTTTCTCCACAGATCTCGGATTAATGCGATTCAAGAGCCATGTTAAAGCTAACACACTGACCTATCTACCCACCAAAAATCATAAGTTTTGGCTGGGCTGTTCATTACCAGTTTCATCTCAAAGTTTGTCTTGTTTTTCTAGAAATTTTAGCCTCACTTCTTGGATTTGTTTCATCACTTTTCACACCAATCCTCAACTTAAATTCTTTCTTAAGAGCATGTAAACATAGTTGGGTATATCCCAACATCATAAAAAAACACCACACAAAATTTCACTTCATATTCATATCCAATAAAGCTCCTTTTCTAATTACATATACACGCACCTCAAGTTTGATACTAGTTTGGTCCAAACCATGCATTTTGGATAACTTTGGGTCAACTTGAACTCACTCCCATCTTTTCAAAACACCATGAACACCATAAGAAACTTCAATAGATTAAAAGATAAGCAAAATCAAGGATAAAACAATCAATATCTAACACTTGAACATGAAGCTTGCATGACTAAGATGAAACCCTAACCCTAGCATCATCCAACTTCAACTCCACCATGATCCATCACTAAGATGATTCTTAATTCCATGAAAACAGCATAATCCATCACTAAAACAACCAAAATAAGAAGCAAAAACCAAACAAGATCAAGAATCAATAATAAAATCAGCATAAGAGGTGAAAAGAATTACTCACTTTGTGCTTAGAAAGAGGTATGAATGATTCTTGGTGCTCGGAGGAGTGAGAGGGATGGTTGGGGTGGTGAGTGATGGTTGTTTGGTGGCTGAAATGGTGGTGGTGTTGCTGCTTGATGCTGCTACTGTGACTAGAGAGAAGGAGGAGAGAAATAGGAGGGAGAAAATGTCTAGCAAATGCTTGGTGTAAAACAAAAGCTTTGCTAAATATATACTTGGCTGAAATTAAAAGCCCAAAAGCCACTTTTTCTAAGCATAATTAAGGCCTAATTAAGGGTGATTAGCTAAACAAATGAGGGTCAAGTCTTGTTGAATCGAAATCGGTCTTAAACGGGCTCAGGTTTGGAAAAGAGCTGAAATCGAGTGCGTTTGCAAATTTTTTTAAAAAAAAAAAACTCGAGATTAAATGGTTGTGGTGCCATAAAAAAAGAATTAAATCGCTAAATTCATACATATCAATGCCTAAATCGATCTCCAGAATTAGACTAGAACAAAACCACGAATTGCAAAGTGACGGCCCATTTAGAAATGTCCAATTGGAATAACAAAAAGCAATGAGGTAAATGAAATGAGATTAATCACATGGATTAATGCAATGAAATTAATAAATATATTTTAGGGTCGGACTATTACAAGTTAAGCTAATTAACTGTGTTTTAATACTTGAATCATCATCTACTTGTCCTACTTCTAATTATTCACATATTGTTCATTCACCAGAAGATATCACTTCAGTAGCACCTCAATTAAACTATATTACTGACATAGTTTTAGAATAAAAGCTGATTTAGCAAAAATTAAGATTAAAGTTAAGGAGATTAAGAAGTAGATATTTGTAATCTATCTTTCTTTAGTTAACAAAATCAGACACAGTGTAAAATCGACTTTAAGTATTAATGCTCCTTTTAGCATAAATATCCTTTTCAAAATTCAAAAAACAGAAATCCATTTCCATTGCATTATATAAAAATCCAAAAAGAAGGAGAGAAATTCATTGAAAAATCGTCTGAAAATGCAGAAAAAGAAGAAGAAGAAGGAGTATAAGCAGTGTAATCTTAACGAAGTATAAGATATGTTTGAGAAAGAACAAAATCCAGAAGAATTAAACAAAATCATAGGCGCAATTATTGATAAACAGGATGTATTAACTGATGATAATGAAAAGACAAATAATGTTTATCTAGAAGAAAAAATGTATCAGCAGATGAAGCTAATTAAGTTAAAAGATCCTAACGTGGTACCTTTAGAAGAAATTAGAAAGAAACTTGATTAAAAAAAATGGTAAAATGGTATTTAACGATGAGATTAATGAGATGGAAGAAGAGCTCAACACAGATGAAATTGAAACGAATCTAGCTAACAATGTAGTTCCTAAACCTGAGAAATTTGGTCAACCTTCTAGAAGAAACACTCATTTTATAAGGTCTAGATATGTTCTAGCAGAAAGAATAACCAATTTTTCCTTTGAGATCATCCCACGGAAAACTACAACCCTTGAAGAAATTGACCTAGACAAACCGGATATATCTTAAACATCGATGGAGCTTGTAATAGAAAAGAAATATTTGAGCATTGGAAAAGAGGAACAAATAGTGTCTTAAATTTAAATAATACTTGGACTGCTGCAAATTTCTTGAACTACATCAAGTATAGTTTTTCAGGCACTATAGCTGACTAGTATGATTCATTAAATGAAGATGACCAAAATGCATCAAGAATGATGAAAACCCCCATTGCAATGTTCAAAAATTTATGTAAGGAAATCGAAACTAAGTTTATTAGAGCTAAACTTGATTTTGAAGGAAAAAACAAGAGAATGGCAAATAAAGATTAATAATATAGAGTTATGGGATATGAGGTATCTGGAGAGTTATGTGGCTAAATTTAGCCAATATTATTACAAAAATTGGGCATATTGAAACTAATGTTGGTATGTTCTATGACAAATTGTCATATCCGATAAATTTCATAATTAATGAAAAATACATTGCATGGTTTGAAAGAGCATATGTCATTGGCTCCCTTGGTTCAAGAATCTCTTATTCAAGAAAATGGGTTAATAATCAGTGTCTTGATCTCCAAAAGCAAAAGAAAATTAAGAAGCAATTTCTAGCTTATTGGGATTCACCTCACCAATGGGAAAAGGAATCAAAAAGAAGAAGAAAAAGAAAACTTTATAAGAAAAAGAGCTTTAATGATCAAAGGGGAGAGAAGTATACAAGAAAATATTATAACAAACCAAGCCCTAAAAACAGAAGATTTTAAAGGAAAGCAGCTTATTGTCCCATGGGGAAAATTAATTGTAAATGCTGGACATGCAGAAAAGTAGAACATTATCCTAATAAATGCAAAAATAAGAAGAATAATAAGCTGATTGAAACCGTAGCAAGCATAGATTACTTTGACCTAAGTGAGGAAGAGGCACCAGACCTAGCCCTAAATAACAATAAGGGAATTGTTGAGATTATACTAGGAGACAAATATGAAAAAAGTGATTATGAAAAGATCAGTTATATGATGAAAAGTAGCTCGATTAGTCTTGGTGATCTTCAAGGAGATGAGTTTGTTATGGACAATGAGAACAAAGAAGTAGGACATTATCCTAATAAATGCAAAAATAAGAAGAATAATAAGCTGATTGAAACCGTAGCAAGCCTAGATTACTTTGAGCTAACTGAGGAAGAGGCACCAGACCTAGCCCTAAATAACAATAAGGGAATTGTTGAGATTATACTAGAAGACGAATATGAAGAAAGTGATTATGAAGAGATCAGTTATATAATGAAAAGTAGCTCAATTAGTCTTGGTGATCTTCAAGGAGATGAGTTTGTTATAGACAATGAGAATAAAGAAGTGAAAGAAGATTGAGTCCTTCCTATAATTCAGAAAGACCTGATCTATTAAAAGTTCATCTTTCAATTAAAAAATAAATACATATGTGAAATGATAGAAGAAGATCTAAAAATCAAAGATTGTGAGCATGATGTGGGATAAGTTAATCTCATTAATTGGAAAAACAACCTTAGGCATAATGAAGGTAGAAAGTGCAGGTATACCCATGTTAGAAGTGTCCAAGTTCAAATCACTCTATTACAATATTATGGTAAAGATGTTGATTTTTATGCTTTCTCTATGGTATTAGGCATACCAGATTTAATAATCAAAGTATCACAGGGGTTAAGACCAAGTCATGTAATGGATCAGTAGGATTCAATTGCCGACCTAGATATTATGTAAACCTAAAGGATGAATTTGCTAAAAACTTCCTATCTTTTAAAATAAAAACAGTTGGGATGGATATGAAAATAAGAGGCTACCCATTGAGAATATTTTGAAAAATAATCTACAAACTTAATAATATCATAGATCCAAAGACTAAGATAATAATGGTGGAAGCAGAAAAGTTTGAAAGTCTTACCCTTATGCAAAAAATTCAAAGGATTAAATCCAATCCTCAGGAGATAAAAATTGATAGGTGATGGATTTCTAGCTTTGCTAACCTTATAAAAATCAATAAGAAAAATGTAATAAAAATTGATGAGAATGGTAGAATTACTATTAAATCCCAATTATTAAGAAATATGAGTGCAAGATCAGAATGGGGCGAAGGGTCTTCATCATTTAGAGCAGAGCTTAAACAGGATGATACAATTGGTGTGACCATGAAATGAGTAGAATGAATTTTGAACCAGCAAGACATATGTAGATGGAAGTATGAGTCTAGATAGGAAAGTCATTGGGTACAAAACAAGAATTGGCAGTGAGCCAATCTATGAAGATGAATTAGTCAAATATATGGCAACGAAGATATGCTATGAAGTTACCAATACAAATCCTAATAGCATTTATATCCCAATAAATGTATGTTTAAACGAATATTATAAATATGAATTGTGTGCCTATATGGATAGTGGTTGTTTTGAATGCTTTGTAAAAAGATTGTTATTTCCAGAATTTATGTGAAAAAGAGCCAAGAATCCTTTACAAGTAAGGATCGCCCGCAATAATATTATGAGCCACAATGAAGTTATAGAAAGGTTATCCGTACAATTAGGAGAAGTTCAACGCATTATACTAGTTCTATGGGCTACTGATCATCCTCTCATGATATGATTATTGGAAATAATTTTCAGATATTATACTCTCCATACACACAAACCATAAATCAAATAATATTTATAATTCATGGTCACTCAATTCCTATTGAAAAATTAAGTAAAGCTTACGCTCATCAGAAAATTGAGCTTACACGCAGTCAGTATGGTGAGAAGGTAATGCCTACACAACATGAGGTAACACTAACAATCTCATTACTTGAATTATCTATTAAAGAGCAGATTGTCAAATAACATGCAAAATTATGCAAAGAACTCTACTATGATAATCTTCTAAAATTTTGGGATAAAAATAAGACATTTGCAAAAATTACTTTGTTAAATCCCAATACTATTGTTCGAGTTAAACAAATGGTGTATGCGCACCAAGACATTCAAGAATTTGATAAACAACTCAAAGAACATCTGGATAAAGAACTAATCAGGAACAGGAAGAGTCCTGATGCCAGTCCTGCTTTCATGGTAACAAATTATACTGAAGAAAAAAGAGGAAAAGCTAGAATGATATTATACATGGAAAGAACAAGTGCATTCTTTTAAGAAAGCATTCTTTTAACCACTTTTCATGCCCTTGAAGGACATTATGAGTGCATAGTAATGCCATTTGGTTTAAAGAATGCACCTCAATTATTCTAAAGAAGAATGGATAACATCTTCAAAGACATTAATCACTATTGTTTAGTTTATATCGATGATGTCCTTATCTTTTTCAAAACTATAGAACAATACAAAGATGATGTTCTAGCTGTCACCTAAAGATGCATTAATCATTGTATTATATTGGAAAGAACAAGTGCATTTATGTTGAATAAGAGAATGAGATTTCAGGCCTAGAGATAAAAGTTGGACAAATCATTCTACGAAAGTATATTTTCGAAAAACTAGAAAATGTTTCGGAAAAAATTGAAGATAGAAAGCAGTTAAAAAGGTTTCTTGAATGCCTTACATATGTTTTAGATTTCATTAAAGATTTAGCTAAACTGAGAAAATCATTGCAACAGAAGCTCAAGAAAGAAGTAAGGTGGACAGGAACCCCCGTGATTCAAAGATTATTCAAAATTTCAAAAAGATGTGTAAAAATCTTCCTATTCTTAATTTGCCTAACGAATGAGATGATTTAATTCTTGAGACAGATGCCAACGATGAGCACTGGAGTGTAGTACTCAAATTCAAAGAAGGAGAAAAGCTCTACAAATATTGCACTAGAAGTTTTAATAAGGCAGAATGCAACTATCCAACGATGAAAAAAGAAATCCTTGCAATTATAAGGGGAATTGAAAAGTTCTTAATCTTTTTAACCCTAAAATCTTTTTTTATTCGAACTGATTGTAAACGAATAATTGGTTTTGTGAAATAGAATTTATCAAATATGCAAGTGCAAAGGCGACTTTGCGTTGGCAATTATGGCTTAACCAGTTTTTTTTCTCTATTGAACATATAGAGGGATCGAAAAATTCTCTGATAGATAGTTTAACTTAAGAAGTCGCTAATGATGATCATTAAAGCAGAACTCCTGCTAGAAAAGAAGGAAATCTAATATGAAATGCCATTACTACTAGAACAGGTTTCTCCTTCTAGTAAAGTCCTTATAGATAATTTGGAATTCCATGCAAATAGTAGGTCATGCTTTGATCTGCTGTCTTCTACTTCGTGGGGGTGACTGGGCTTGTTTAAAGCGGCATATAAATTCAAGGAAGGCCTAAGATGGCAAATATGGAACGGACGTCCAACAATAGTACTTAAAGACGGGTGGCGCAGCAATGAGAGACTACAAAGAACACAATGCTTCGTGGGGGCGACTGGGCTTGTTTAAAGTGGCCTATAAATTCAAGGAAGGCCTAAGATGGCAAACATGGAGCGGACGTACAACAGTAGTACTTGAAGACCGGTGGTGCAGCAATGAGAGACTACAACTAAAGTCATAGAACATCGTCCCATATCTGTTTTGTTCAATGACACCAAAACAGGGTGGGAAAGATTCGAACCCTATTTCCCCACAAAGTAGTATAGAATATCCTCACGCAAAATGTTAGGCCAACTCAGAAACCTGATCAATTATAGTGGCCCCTTAGTAACAATGGAGCGTATAATGTAAAATCTGGATATTGGTGGCTAATGAGATGCGGTAAAATAGATCTTGATATTGATTTTGTAAGATGTGGAAGGAGTTGTGTTCACTTCAAGTCCCGACCCCTTAGAAACTCCTAATGTGGAAGGCTTTTAAAAATGCCCTTCCAACCGGGGTTAGTAGGCACATTAGAAAGATAGGTCATTGGTATGAATGTCCGATGTGCAACAATTTAGAAGAGTCGATGCATCATCTGTTCACAGACTGTTGGCTCTTCAAACTTCTCTGGTGGGGCTCTCCTCTATCAATTAATATAGATGCCAACCCAGTAGTTCCTTGGACTCAATAATATGTGATTAGGTGCTTATGTTGAACAGATTTAGTAGACCTCATCATACAGAAGTAAGTATCTTTGTAGTGGTGATTTGGACTATTTGGATTTTCCATTATCAAATTCTCTTCCAGTAAGCTCCAAGGACTCCCCCTAGGTTGGTGGAACCTTCAAACTATTTGCACTCACTAACAAGATTGTTACCTTAAATGTTTAGATGTTATCTGATGACACCTCTACCCCCTATACACACTACATTGATGCCTTGCAGATGACAGTACATCTAACCAACATATAACCATATCTGGAACACATAGAAGTTCGTCTGAGTGTAGACATGTCTGGCATGCTTCTCGATCTCAGAGGACGCCTTTAGTTTCGGAAAAGATATCGAAGAAGCATTTTCGGCTTTCTGCTCATGATGGTGTTATGAGTCCATGACATGCACAAATCGGACCTAGAATTCCACTAGACTGAGATTAGGACACCTTAGGGAACCAAACATAATAGCGAGGAGAGGAGATTTAGCATTTTGACATATTAAGAGAAACCGATATGCAACTCAAGCCTGGTCACCAAAGCTCTAGCTACAAAAAAGGCTTTGTCCCTAGCAGTTCAACAAGGTTGGTCGACAATTAAGATCTGGACAGATAGTTTGGTGCTGATACGCTCTTTGTTAAAGGAAAATGCTATTCGAGTAGGCATTTCATTGGTAATAGATCAATGTGTTTGTTTAAAAGAATGTTTTTTACATTATTCCTAGAAAAGCCGATAGAAACCAAATCCAGATGGTTTTAAATTTAGCAAGCCAAGTAAGGGCTCAAGCTATGTAATGTACGAGCTTGTTTGGCAATCAGTTGTTAGCTGTTAGCTATTTAAATTGATTGTTTGTATTAGCTATTTGAGTTAGCTATTCATAGAAAAAGTGTTTAGTGAAATTAGTTGTTTCTGAAAAGGTTGTTTGTTAGAATTTCATTTATGTCTTTTCTCTACGTTACGATTAACATGTACATGATTTTTTATTTATTGGTCGTTTTATTTCTTTTCGAAAAGAAGTAAGTTTGCATCATATGTAAAAAATATTTCAATCCTTAAAACCTTATTTCCTCACTAATTCTATATATTTTGTATTCATTATTTATGTTATTTTCTTTTCAATTTATATGTATTCATGTGATGCCCATGCCTTACGACCTTATTTTGTTATGCGATTTGAGATTTTTTTTTTGGTTATGGGTTGAAAAATATATATATATATATATATATATATATATATATATATATTGATTTTAATTTTTCAATAGTCTTTCTTTTCAATTTATCTGTATCTTTTTTGCTCCAATGCCGACGAACATTATTGATTACAACTATGGCTTATGGGTGGGGGAGAGAGAGGAGTGACGTTGAAGATGAGGTTGTGTGAATAAAGAAATCAGGATTTTGAATTACACAAGTGACATGCCTTGTAATTCTAATAAAGTCTTAGGCAGTATTATCATTTACACAAATAGCTATTTATAAAAAGCTATTCATGTTAGTTTTTTATAAATTGACTTTTTAGGTTAAGACAACTATTACAAAAACTATTTACCAAACAATAAGTTGGATTTTTTAACAAAGTCAAAAAAGTTTAAAACCTCCAAAAAAATCATTTTGTATCAAAAAGACAATAAAAAAGTTAACAACCAAACATCCCGATGTTAATAGAAAAAAAGGTTGTATTTTAATTTTTTTAAAAAATTTTATCTGAGAGCATTTCTGCAAAAAGAGAAAATAAATGAGATAGGTGATAACGGGATCAAATGAACTGCAAACGTGGGATCTTAAGGGCCACTCTCTAGGGGCACCGAGGGACACAGGGCCAATATTCTCGGCGGTGCGAGGCATTCCTATGCTAAGTTGTGCCAACTGCTAACCGCCTGCCCTGCCTCTGCTGCTAATAAATAAATAAATGAAATGGTAGTAATGGGTTCGCTGGTTGGTGTTGGTGGCCCACTCCTTTCAATTCATCAATGTCACCGTAAATACGGTGGTTGGTTAGCACCTCACACGTCCTCTATTCCAGACCCTTCTTCTTCTTCTTCTTCTTCTTCTTCTTCATCTTTCTATTCTCCCCCCTCTTCTTGTTCATCATCCTTATTCCTCTGCTTCACTGGGAGTGCCGGCAAGAGAAGAAGGAGGGGTTTCAGGGGAGTTTGTGTCGCCATGGCTGATGCTAACAAGCGCGCCGTCCTCGTCACCGGAGCCGCTGGAAGAACCGGTATGTTTTCTGGCCTTTTTTCTTTTTTATTCGCCTCTATTTGTTAACGTCGATTGTCGTTGATAACTAACATTTGAGTTCGCCCTTGTTGATAATGTGAATGCTTATGCTTGCCTAGTTACGTGTCGAAAAGATAGTAGCGTTAGTTTGGGATATCTTCTAACTGAGTGTTTAGTTGCATTTGTTTAAATTCCATTTCGCAAGTGAAGCCGAAGAGTAGGCAGAGGACTTGGTGAGATTATGGCTGGTCATATTTTTATCGTGTATATGTTGCTCCGTCCTACTTGTGTGTTCATAGGCGTGATTGCGTGAAAAAGGGGTTGGGGACCCGGGGGGGGGGGGGGTCCATTACGGGCTTGAAGATCGCCTGGCCTTAATCTGGCTTTCTAACCTTTTAGTCCAAGGGGAATCCACCCCCTCCAAAATCTGGTTTTGTCTGACATGATTACTGCATTTGTCGTACTCCAAAATCAGCATATAGTAATGAACTTGTTTGTGGTTACATTGTTCAAATTTGACCTTTATATAGATTGAATAACGTCTGATATCTATTAGCTAAATTTAAGCGGGTTTCTCACAAAGAAAATTTGCTGGAGTTCTGATATTGTATGATTCTACCAACTCAAAGTCAAGCCAAATCCCAAGCATGGTATCTCTAATGCAACTAATGTAAGACTCTGATGCTCAGCTCAGATACCCTTGTTCTGGAGTAGCAGAAAACCTTATTATGAACACCAAAGTAGATGCTCTCTGCCTATGCTAGAGATTTCTCAACAGTTAACCTTGCTATCCCTAGGCTTTAGTCAAGGTAAATTTGTTTATCTCCATAATTTTGTGCTAAAAGTGTTTGTAGAAGAAAATGTTGGATTACTAATTTGGGCATGTAAGAAATTAACGACCTACCTTTAGGCTTGGAAGTGAAAGATCTCCTTGCTTAGGAATCGCCCACGAATCGATACAGATGATCAAGTGGTGGCCACTAGAGTCACCGTCGATTTGCATGTCCTAAACTCAAACTCGGGTGATGGTGAGGCAGCCATTAGAGACAGTGAGAGATGGGAGATTTTGTTTTGAGTTGATGTGAGTCATGTGAACTGATGCCAATTAATTCGCCAAACCCCACTTTATGTAGGTTTATGTTATATAACTGCCACGATTTTGGTGGCATAAGTGACTATCTAACCCTAGATTATTAGGGCCGACTAATAGCTCCCACTTGGCCGCGTAAGTTATAGATTACATGTCTTCTCACAAATCATAACTTTTCACGCTTCACACCAGGAGTGGATGTGTGACTAGGAATGGAATGTGCGACTAGAAGGTGCCAATAGCATTATATTAAGTCACCATCTAACTAACATAACTCTTTTACTTAACACAATATCCCAAATCATCCAAACATCACCGATAACATACTTAGGGCCTGTCTTTTCGTTGATCTTTTTTAATTTATCAATTTCAACCCACTTCAACCCAATTCAACCAACTTTAATCCACTTAAATAAAAAATACTAATTTCAATCCATTTCAACCCACTTTAGCCTATTTCAATATATTTCAACCATCTTCAACCCACTTCCTTGAAAATTTTATTCTCATTATTTCAACCAACTTCAAAAAATATATAATCTTCAACCCATTTCAATCTACTTCAACCCATTTCAGCCCACTTCAACCTATCTCAATTAACATCATCATTTTACCAATTTCAATTTACCAACGAAAAGAGCAGGCCCTTAGTTTCTTTATGCTAAATGATATATCACATGATTATATGCACAATTTAGTTGCCCGGACTGATGTGGGGAAGATTGGTAAATTTTTCTTTAACACTCATGATATTCCATTTTAGCTTAACTGCTTTCTTAACGTGCTCTTTTTCAATCGTATGCATCATAATTATTAAGAAACACATTAGGATAGTATCAAAAAACTTTGAATTCATATCATAGCTTTAAATTGAAGGGTCATCGTTTATAGAGTTACACGGTGACAAAAGATAGGGAAGTCAAATGTCGCTCCTTGTACAGGTCATTTTATAAGTACACACAGTGTGACATGTGTGTCATGGGCTCATGGTATAACTCTCACGTAGTTGGGCATGTTATTCTATATGTTATGCAAATTGTCAGTCTAGATTTTACTTAGAAATCTAACCTGAGCATTAGATCAACATACCAAATGTTAATCTTGACACTCAGGATTCAACTTTTAAGGCTTCAATATAAAATCAAATATTTTATATTCGACTCCCTCGAGTCTCATCCTAGACTTGTTAAGACAATTATAATTTTTTGTTCATATATTACTAGTATGATGAATCACTATTGCGCACCTAATCCCAATATAATTCAGCTTCATTCTGACTGCTACTTGAGCGTGAGCGCGATTGCCTTTGTGACTAGACCAATCAGAAGCATATGACAGTTCAATATGCCTAACAGACAATAGTAAATCTTGAGCATTTAGAAAAAGAAGCACACATCTTTATTACTTAAAATGTGTTTTATAAAAGAAACATTGTTCATCACATAATAAGGTACACCCAAGCAATGAACCTTACGAATTCCTAAGCTCAACATATGAGCTTTGAACGTATCACTAGTAATAAATTTAGTCCAGAGAGCAACAATCATCTTGTTAGTATATATATACTTAATGACAATGACGAAGGATTTAAAATGCGGTTTCGGTCGCGATTTTGGTTCTGGTAACAATACGGCAAAATCGCTCTAGTACGACAATCATGTTCCATATTGCGGCTATTGTGGCATGTAAACGCGGTTCGCCCAACTCCAAAATCTTTCCAATGCGGCTGTTTCGTCGCGGATCGGCCACATTTTGAATTATGACAATGACAATGTCCTTTCTTTGTATGATGACTAGCACTATAACTATGCCTCTGTATTCAACAGTGCTATGCAGTTTTCCTTCTTATTGCACTATGATGTGGCTTCCTATTGAGGGTGAAAATATATGTTGAGGTTGACCTAGACGAGTCAACACCCCAATCGACATTCAAGTATCTCCTCAACCGTAAGTCTTTAACCTGACATCAAAGGACAAGGTAAGTAGTATCACAAAGGTAGTATATGACTCTTTTTGAGGGCTTGCCAATGAGCAGGTCCTAGATCCTAGGTTACTTTGTTAACATTTATCAAATTGACTGCGAAGTAAACGTCAAGCTGTGTACATAACATGACATGCATTAAGCTTTTTACAACACTAGTGTGAGGAACATTACTCATTTTCTCTGTCATTATCTATTATTATCTGTTTTAGGGCATTAATCAAGAGTTAAGGTCAGACCCTTTTCAAGTGGAGTGTCTATATGCTTGAATTAACTAGCTAAAAACGTTCCAAGACGTTTTTAATGTACTTTTCCTGGCACAAACTTAGAAGCTTCTTGAAACGGTTTCTGACTTACTCCATGTCTAGGATATGCTTAGTTTCACCCATGTTCTTTATCTCAAAGATAGATAATAGCCACTTTTTAGTAGCTTTTATCATCACCAAGTTGTTCCTAGCCAGAAGTATCTCATCAACATATTGCGTAAAAAACCATAGATATGCCAAAGGAAATAATGACTCTATGGAACCTAAAGTAAGATTTGGAAGATTGCTTAAAATCATTTATAGAACTATTAAGGGGACACAAGTTATCCTTTTGACCTTTGATACAAAGCCAATGGGTAGTGTTATAGATCTCTTCCTCAAGGTTACCATTGTGGAAAACAGTCTTTATGTTCATTTGGAACAGCTCAAAGTCCAAATGGTAATCAGAGCTGAGAGTAGGCGAATAGAGACTAATCTCACAATAGGAGAAAAAGTCTCGTCATAGTCTATGCCCTCAATTAGGGTATAGTTGTTCGCCACTAGACGGGCCTTAAATTTGTCAATCGATCCATCTATATGACGGTTTATCTAAAATGACCACTTGTTTTTAATAGACTTATGTCGATGTGGAAGATCAACGAGTTTCCATATTTTGCTTCTTAGCATTGGGTTCATCTCTTCTCTTGTGCTGTCCATCCACTCTTTGGTGAATCGACTCTCTCTTGAAAAGAAGTAGGCTCCTCTACTTCCAAGGCGCGCGTAGGAATGTGTCCTCTTCGATCCGGAAGGATCATTGAGGAATTCTTCTATGTTCACCCCTTTGGATTTTGAGACCTTCGTTACTTGTCTGCCTCATTAAGGAATCCCTCTCCTTACGTCTAAGAGGTGTGGGACCCTTTACATGTGGAGAATTACTCTTACTATCTGTTTGAGGTGTAAGATTCTGAATATGTGGACTAACCGCACGTTCAGGACTTAGAGATTGAGGACAAATCTCGTCCTTAGGTTGATTCTCCTCAGAAATTGGAGATTGCCACGAATATCATTCTCTTAAGCAGGCAAACCTCCACTGTTCCTATTAGATAGGGAATGTGTACCATCCTCGGTGACTTGGTGTGAATTTAAATCCTCTCACTCACCGAGAGATGGTTGAAGGTCTTGTTGTAACTTATACAATTCGGAATTCTTTGTAATTTTACTAATGCTTTGGAACTCATCCTTAAGAAAATTGACATTAAGGGACTCAATTGTCGTCATGCCACTATTGCGGGAGTCTCTCCTTTTCAAGGACCTTAGATGCTCAAGGTGCTCTTCTCCACTTTACCTATAAAGTATAAACCAACATATCATCTAAGTAAACCACAAAAAAAGTGACGAATAAATGGCCTAAACAGTTGGTTCATTAACCTCGTGAAGGTGCTAGGGGCATTAAAAAGGCCTAATGACGTGACTAGCCCCTCATAAAACCCCTCTTTGGTCTTAAGTGCAGTTTTCCACTCATTCCCTTCCTTAATCCGAATTTAGTAATCACCACTTTTCAAATCCACTTTTGATAAGACCTTAGAACCATAGAGGTCATGCAACATCTCTTTTAATCGTGGTATGAGATGCTTATATTTTATAGTGATTTTGTTTATGGCACGACTATGCACACATCCTCATGCATCCATCTTTCTTGGGTATTAGGAGGGGGATATGAGACATGGGCTAAGACTCTCTCACGAAACTTTTGGCTATTTACTCCTTAACTTGTTGTTTGATTTTCATGGTTGCCGAAGGGTTCATTTGGTAGGCTGGTTTGATTAGGAGTATGGCCCCGGAAATAAGGTCAATTTCTATGGAGGGAGGCTATGAGGTATCTCTTCTGAGAAGATATGGGCAAATTGCTCAAGCAATGAGATGGCTAAGGGGTGAATTTGTGGAGGATGGGTTTTGGTTTCTTCAAGGGAGAGTAGAAGCCAAGCTCTAAAGACCCTAAACTCATGTCTTGAGGCCTTGAGAAACGGTTCTCCTAACGTAAGGAGCATTCTAGTTTGGTCAAGGCTCTTTTGTGGCATGGCTTTTGTGACTTGAGAGGGGCTAGGGTTATTTGCCTCCCATCTTTGGTGAAAGAGTATGTGTTCAATTACCCATCATGTTTAACCCTACTATGAAACAGCCAAGGTTTCTCCAACAAAATATGGCAATCATCTATGGGTATAATATCACACTGAAGTTCTTTATGATAGTTCTTGTCAATGCTAAATGAAACAGGGCATCTAGGGTTAATTTGGAGCCCTTTATCTTGGTTTAGCCACTGAATGTTGTAGGAGTGAGGATGGGCCGAAGTTTGGAGGTTGAATTTCTCTACCATGCTTGAGAATGCCATGTTGGTACAACTCCCATTAGTAATCATGAGTGAGCTTACCTTCCCCTTGACCGTGCACCTTGAATGAAAGATATTCTCCCTTTGTTCATCTTGGTTGCCCTTAAGGCCACTCAAGGTCCTCCTCATCCAAGTAATGCTCCCTCATCCGCCTCTTCCACAATTTCGTCTATGCCCTCCATGAGACATAGGTCCTTGTCTTGCTCTTCGTCCTCCTCATGAGTTGCATCATACTCAGCCAAAGTGGTCACCCTATGGTTTGGGCACTCTAAGACTGTATGGCCTAAACCTTGTCACCTGTAGCACCTACTATTAAGTTAGAACCAAGGGGAGGTTTGTTTTGTAGAGGAGGATTCTTTGGTGGTGGAGGAGAAGAGGTAGTAGGCTTGGGTAGGGGTTGAAAACTCCCCTTGTTGAAGGGTGAGTTCTTGGTTGGAGGATCTTTGGAAAGTTATCTTTTGAAGTGAAGGGTTTAGCCTTCTTTTGTTATTCAACTCAATGGGCAAGGACACAAACATCATCAAAAGAAGAGTATTATTGAAGTTTAACCATACTAGCATGCCTTAGATCTAGGCCACCTAAATACCCACAATGGTTTGGTCTTCATCCTCTTAGATGTCAAACTGGATGGGGAGTTTTTCAAACTCCGTAGTATATTCTTCCACACTTAAGCTTCCTTGTTAAAGATTGTGAAGCTTGGAGTAGCTATCTTGGAGATCGAAGGCGGGGAGGAACCGCTCTTTGAGTTTGGTCCTTATCTTCTGCTAATCTTCAGTTTGTCTCTCTTGCACTTTCTGATAAAGTTTTCCCACCACAAGGAGGCATACTTCCTTAGCTTGAGAGCTACAAGCTTCACTTTCTTGTCTTTAGGCACATCCTTGTACTTAAAGACCCTCTCTACAGTTAAAGCCATTCTAGGAACTCATCGGGGTCTAAACGGCCTTCAAACTTTAGGATCTCAACCCTTCAAACTTTAGGATCTCAACCCTGAAGTCTTGAGAATGGTGGGAGGCCTTCTGTTTCTCCTTGGACCCCTACGTTCCCCTCACTTGAGGAAGCAAAACGGTTGCTATCCTCTTCTTCTCCGTGGATGGATTCGGATGAGTGGGAAGAAGGAGCACCGTGGAGGTTTCCGTTTTGGTTCTTCATTGATTGAGCAAGTTGCTTTCTTTAATACTCATTTTGGTTCTTCATGTCGTCATAATTCCTCATTAGGGCATCAAATCTCTCTTACAAAGTCATACTTCCACTGATGGTGAAAGAAGATGAAATTGGTTTTTTAAAGGGTGAGTTTGTGTTTGGTTAATGGGCCATGTTTGGGGTTAAAGTCTCGGCCTAGGATGGGTAGCTAAGCACTCGGGTACCAAATATGATGTGCTAAGATTGGAAGTGAGAGATTCAAGCAAGCAAAGCCAAAAGAAAACTCAAAAATATGAGAGAGTAGTGGCAAACCCGAAACTGGCTTAAAGAGAGCAAAAGGGAAAGAAAGCGATAACTACCTTGATTAAGGATTAGGCACATCACCTTAATCAATTCTAGATCTCTTCATCACTCTTAGGGATAAGACACACCACCCTAAGGAAGATTAAGACTCACTTAATCACCACTTTGTTTAGCCAAAACAAAGATAAGCAAGAGAGAGTTTAAAATTGAAGCAACCAAGCTCTCCCTTCATACATCATTGCAAATGTGATGTGTAAGCATACGTATGGAGGTGGAGGGGGGAAAGCTTTTGAGCTCTTACACACATCCTAACCATCATATGGGGCAGCCAATAGGAACTATGGGACCAAAAAGCAAGCTAGTACAAAAGTTGAAAGTGACAGGCTGCCTGTCTCTTTCCGTGAACAACATGCTATTTCAAAGGTCACATCTGCCAACATACTTGCCCAAAATGGATGAAACAAGAGTTGCTGGAAAGCTTATGGTCTCTTCTTTCATTTAGTTCAACTTGCACATGCTTTGGAGCTGTTGTTTGGAAGATGTAAGCCAAATATGCAGGTGGTCCAAATTGGATTAGAATCTGCTGCTTTTTGAATTTGACTCCATTTGACTTATTTCTTTTTGACTTAACCTAGAACTTTTATGTCCTTAAAGCTAACATAAAAAGGTTCACAAAAAGTTGATTTGCAGCCTTCTAAGCCATTTTTAAGCGTGAGTAACGCACAAAACTGGGCCTTTTCAGCTCCTCTTGGACAGTTTTGGTGCCAAGGATCTTTTGCGAGATTTGAGTTAGTCCTTGGAACTTAGGAGCTGAATCTTGACTCCCTTGGACTCCTTTGATGCTGCCTGAACCTTTGGTAGCTTGATCCCCATCATTGTGTCAGTTCATATGTAGTCTTCTCCCTGTCCCTCTCTCTTCAGACAAGGTACTGGCTCAGCTCTTAAAGACTTACAGAGCATGCCTTTATGCAAATATTAGGAGGAGCCCTAATATGCTTTTTTTTTTTTTTTGGCCCCCTGTTTTAAGGCCAAATTGTTTACAGGAAATTGAAGGAACGATGGGAACAGTTTAATGGAAGAGGCTTGGTACGGACTCCTGAGAGTAAGCAGAAAATTGGAGGAGAGGAGGATGTTTTTGTTGGTGACATCAGAGATGCTGATAGCATCGCTCCTGCAATTCAAGGCATTGATGCTCTCATAATTCTCACAAGTGCGGTACCAAAAATGAAGCCAGATTCTAATCCTGCCAAAGAAAGGCCAGAGTTTTACTTTGAAGAGGGAGCATATCCAGAGCAGGTGGCGACTGCTTTACTTTTCATAGTTATGCCTTAAGCTTCTGTTGTTGTTTTACCGTTTAGGTTAATGAAACCTTGCTGTCTTATTAGATTGATTGGTTAGGACACAAGAATGAAATAGATATTGGTGAGTGTTCCTTGCTTTACATTATCACTTTGATTCCTCATAATGTATACGTTTATTATTACTTTGGTTTTTGAAACATACTATATTTCAAACAGCTAAAGCTGCTGGAGTGAAGCAGATTGTGCTGGTGGGATCAATGGGGGGGACAAACCCTAACCATCCTTTGAACTCTCTAGCAAATGGAAATATATTGGTAAGTTACGTTCTCTACTTGCTGTTGGCCTCTTCATTCTCATGTTTAATGACAAAATTAGATTTCTGGATGTAATTTGTGCACTTTGTTGCCAAGTATAACGGAATGAAGGACCGGAACGACCGCTGAATAATTTATTATACGCTCATTATAGTTGGCCTTCTGAATCTGTTGTGTTTAGTGGTTGAAGCTCGGGATCCGTATACCAGATTACTAGTTAACCAAGATCTGCAGCCGCACATCCACTGCATGGTGAATCATCCGCTTTTTTCATCAAGTTCCTTTTTTTTTTTTTTTGGTGGATAGAACTTCATCGAGATATTTAGGCAATTATATACTGGTTTGTTGTTTTTTTGGTTTTTTGAAAGAAACTTCATCGAGATATTTGTTACACAATTAGTTGTGGCATACTAGTGGTCACTACTGACATTCCCGCTATTTAGTTGCTTCTTATATTGAAGAGGATTTGAAAAGTAATTTTGGTTTTATGTTAAAGATATGTGAGCTGTTATCTCAGTCTGAGTGGAGAGTACATTTCTTGAGAATAGCATGTTCTTATTGCTTCCACCTCGTCCATCAAGCTACATCTACTTTCAAGACAAGGGGATTTAGCTTTTACTACTGGCAAGCGTAGGAACTATGCATAATTGATGGTCACTTAAATCCATCAAAGCAGATTAATGATGGTGATGCTGGCTGTTTACTGATCTACCAGATGTCTAAATAGGATGTTACATGCATATGCCATTGCTCCGCTCATTCAAGATGGCCTTTTTTCAATGAAAGGAAACCAAGTGACAACTTACAGTAATATTTTTACAGATTTGGAAGAGAAAAGCAGAAGAGTACCTGGCTGATTCAGGAATCCCATACACAATTATACGGTATACAGCAGATCAACATACAGCCTGTCTAGTCTACTCAAGATTTTAAGTGATGAACCTGACAAGGGTTAACCAATTCTATTGTTTTTGCAATATTCGTGAGTTATATTTATGGAATCTTTTTACCTTGATAAGGTAGCTGTGATAAAATTTCAAAAGTTCATTCAGTAGAAACTTTTAGAAAATATCTAGCTGAAGTTATTTTCTTCAACGTAATGCTTTACTTAATACCCCAGTTGCATGAGAACTAAAAATGAAGTACAAAAAATGTCTACAATTAATGAATCTAATGTTTGGGACCAGAGCTGGAGGCTTGCTGGACAAACCTGGGGGTAACAGGGAATTGATTGTTGGCAAGGATGATGAACTTCTTCAAACAGAGTACAAATCAATTCCCAGGGCTGATGTGGCAGAAGTTTGCATTCAGGTATGTACATGTTCCTGGCATTGGCTTGTTCGGCATTCAGCCGTGTCTTTTTCCTTAGAGAATGTCTTGGCTCATCTTCATATTGCAAAATGCCTGTCTTTAGTGGGGACCTTTTTTGTTTTTTTTTTTTTTGGGGGGGGGGGGGGGGGAAGGGGTTTGGTGTTCAGGCAAGAAAAAAGAATGAAAACGGGTGATCTAAATGGAGAACTGAAAGAAACCTAACTAATATCCTAGATTCATGACTAGGCAAGGTCCTGAATCTATAAAGCTATCACTGCCTGTGGGGCTCAGAAAAAAGTAGAGGGTTGTTGGTCTGCATTGTGCAATGACAATAACATGTTATGGATCACTTTGGCCGAATACTTTTTGCATGGGCATAAAATATTAGGCCTAAGTGGCAAAAATTGGTAAGCCCATATTCTCTCCTCCACTGTATTTTTTTTGCTTGATCATAGAGAGGTAAGTTACTTCATGCAATTATCTTGTTTTTACCTTTGATAGGCTTTGCTGCACGAAGAGGCCAAGTCTAAGGCATTTGATTTGGCTTCGAAGCCAGAGGGGGTTGGTACACCAACTACAGACTTCAGAGCGCTCTTTGCCCAAGTTACAGCTCGTTTTTAGTTTTTGTCTTATCATTAAAATAAGCTTCCTATGAAGTTCTACTTACTATATGCCATTTGCGGCAGCCACTAGTTTGGGGAATTCAGTTGTGATGGAATGCAATTAACTACTTAAGTAATGAATTAATTAATGGGATGATGTATCTGATTGGGAGCCAAGACGGTCTTTTGAGTAGTCGGCATATCTGAGCCTGAGCTTAACTTAACCCACTTTAATGTCTGCACCTATGACTCAAGGCCTGTCTACCACAAGTGCTCTCTGGCCTTGGGTCTGGTGTTGCTCTACACAACTATGATTCGAGAACTGAACCTTGGAGAAGTTGGGGGCCTCAAGCTAGGTATGACCTACGCACCAAGAACAATCATTGTACGAGAAAGCGACATCACAACTCATCATCTCAAATGGAAATTGAAAATTCAACATACATGATAAATGCATGCACACGACTTTAGCACTCAATGAAAATTGATAAATTAAAAACACTATGACTGTGAGGAGGTCAAGGGACGAATGGTGACAAATAGAGCTGAAGGCAGCGTGGGAAAAAAATAATAGCACAAATTTTAAAAGAACTCATTTATAATGAACAAAAATTGACGTGAATAGTTGGGTAGGGATGTCCTTGGTTTAGTTCAGTAGTTACAGCTTGCTGTTGTTCCTTAGCTGCCAAAGTCACGGGTGATTTTTACGTGTTATTTTTTTTTATTTTATTTGTTCCCAGCCTCAATTTGTTTTTTTCAACAATCCTCATTTCTCACAAACTTAGTAACCCCTGTAATTCTAAGGTACATACCTATGTACCATGATTAGGTAGTTAGTCTATGGTATATACCTATGTACCATAGAAATACACACAGCTATATATAAGAGGATCTCATTAAATTGGGCCAGCAGGACAAACATATACAACAGTCTGCATATACGAATTTGGGCCCAGCTGTCTCTTTGAATTTGGGCAGTCGACAAGACAAACATATACAGCAAGAAACACACGATCAGCAAAATAAGCAAAATCAGACATTGCATAATCGAATTTTGATCAAGAAAATTTTGAGCAAGAAAATCAGCAACATACATGATCCATCCTGAAAATTAGCAATACAAATCAGCAAAATCAATGGATTTTGAGGAGCAAATGGTAGCTGAAACAAAGGAATTGCTCATTGAAGAGTTACAGATGCTAAGAGTTCAGGCTGGAGGTATGGTTGATAAAATTCCTCAAACAAACAATTATGTATAAATCTTCAATGCAAAGTATGGCTACCTAATGTAACTTTTAAAGTCAAACATCATTGCACATAAGGTGTTTGAGAAAATTCCCCAAAGACAGGATTGTAATAACAAAATTATTGCACATAAGCCAACAAAGAAGGTACACTGATTTAGGCAAAAGGTTCACTGCAGTATACAAAGGTTTCACTGCATTTTAGGAAAGGTACACCAAAAAATAAAAACAGTTAACAGTCTGAAATTTTGTTATTCATAGAATAACTATAAGTAAATGAACATAATAATTACTGACATTACTCTTATATTGTAGGTCCCCAGAATCAAGTTCCCAACGAACAAGAATATGGTCCCCAAGCGATAGGTATGTATAATTTATACTTCCAAAATTCAGTGCAATAGCTAGTGAATTGTTAAAGTAATTGTTATAGAGCTCATGTGGTGATAGGTACGTATGATTTATACTTCCAAGAATATGGTGTTGTACACACTGTAACTCATGGTGAAAAAGAAGGTAGTCATAGAGCTCATATACAATTATAGTAAAAATCATTTTGTCAGTTAGTGTACCTTTTACCTGTTGCAGTGAATCTTTTGTTGATGGCAATGAATCTTTTGTTGGTCCAATGCATTGCTGCATCAATTTTTCCCCCCCTGTTTCAGCTACTATCTATCCTCCAAATACCTTGATAAATATAATAGCTTCTGACATTATTAACTACTTAAATTGCAGTTCCTCAGCATCAAGAACCCATTGGACAAGAACATGTTGAGAATGATGAACTTGAGTTGATTGGACAAAGTGTCAAATTTGAACTAGAAGCATATGATTTATATAGCACTTATGGTCTAAGAGTGGGGTTAGCATTCGCAGGGATTTACAAAGGACTAAAGTTGATCGAAGTGGTATAACAACAAAGAGATATTGTTGTTCAAAGCAAAGTACAAAGAGAAATGCCGCCAAAAAAATGAAGAACATATCGATAGAAGGTCATATAGCAAAAGAGTAACTCGAGTTGGTTGCAAAGCAATTATTCAATTTTCAATAGATGGAAATGGTGTGTGGATAGTTACGAGGCATGATAAGGTGCACAACCATCCTTTTTGTGATCTCACCAAACGACATCTTTTGAAATCACAACGAACAGTCACAGAAGAATAATTGGAACTGCTGAAACTTATGCAATCATGTAGAATCAAAGTGTCTGATGCTATGAGAATGTTGAAGAAAAGGTAGGCGGTTCACTAGCCCTTGGGTTCACAGACAACGATGCATATAATGCTTTTACCTCTGATAAAAGGAAGAATTTAGATGGCACTGATAGTAACACTTTAATGGGGAAGTTGAATCAAAGGAAAGTTGAAGATCAAAACTTTTACTTTGCTTTTGAGTTTGATGAATGAGCAAGTCTAACTCGAATTTCCTGGAGAGATAGCATAATGAGAGATGATTATGATCTCTTTGGAGACGTGGTTATATTTGATACCACTTACAGGACCAACAAGTACAACATGATTTGTGCGCCGTTTGTTGGCATGAATCATCATAACAAGAATGTAATATTTGGATGTGGGTTTATTTTGAATGAAAGAATAGAATTATTCATATGGGTTTTTTGGACTTTCTTGGCGGCAATGGGTGGGAAGCATCCAAGAACTATCATGACAGACCAAGCAGCTTCAATTGCAGCTGCTATCAAAATAGTGTTTCCACAAGCAAGACATAGATTGTGTATATGACATATTATTGAGAACTCAAAAATTCATATTAGAATGTTTAGAAGCCAACATCGATTTGTTGACAAATTCAACAAGATTCTCATGCATTGCAATACTGAAGTGGAGTACAATCATCATTGGACCAGGTCAATGCGTTTATTATTTAACTTTGCCTTCATTATGAAGAAAAATATTCTCTGCAGTGAATTAAAGATTCACGGCAAAATAACAAAGATTCACTACAAAATAATAAAGATTCGCTGCAATAAGTAAAAGGTTTACTATAACCATTTTTTCCCTTTTATTTCCCTAGGTATACAATTGTGGTGAGAATGATTGGCTAAAAAAACTTTACAAGAATAGGGAGCATTGGTGCCCTGCATTCAGTAAAGATTACTTTTCTGCGGGAATTTTGTCCTCACAAAGGGTTGAATCAACCAACCGTTCAATCTCTTGGAGACTTCAAGCAACCACTGCCATGTGCAAATTTTATGAGAGCTTCCTTGATGTTGTTGCTGAATGGAGGAGTGAGGAGAATGGAAACAACTATGACTGTTGGGATGGAAGGCCGAAAACATGTTTTGCAAATGTAAGTATATTGAATCATGCAACAGAGGTATACGTTGCTGAGCTTTATCATATTTTTCAAAAAGAGTACAAAAAAGGAACAACTTGTGCCCAGGAGAAGGTTCAAAAGACCAATTCATGCGTGCTATATAAAGTGTGGCGGAACAATGTCGATGAGTTTTGTCACCTTGTCACCATTAATTGGTTAACTCAAGAAGCTTCTTATACAACCAAAAAATTTGAAGAGATGGAAATTTTGTACTTTCATATCCTAAGGATGTTCAATATGTTTTGTGTTAAAAAAATTCCCGAGAAGTACATATTAGATAGATGGAAGAAAAATATCAAGGGCTATGGAGATGTCGATGATGCAAGATTTTTCGACAAGTATGCTGGGACGTCTTCATCTGTTTGGCGGTTGCCAATGATGTGAAAATTCAATACACTCATCACCGCTTCAGCCACAAATGCAAGAACAAGAGCTTTATGTGAAGAATTATTTCCAAAGGCTAAAGAAGCTATTGAGATGGATATAGGCCCTATATACCATTTTGGATTAGAAGATGAAAATGTGAACTCAAGCGAAATAGTCCAGAATCCCTCTGGATTAAGAGAGAAAGGGCAAAAGAACAAGAGAAAAGTAAGCATCGCGAAAAAGAAAAGCAATCAAGTGAAGACAAGAAAGAAAAATGCTGCACAACAACTAACAAACAGTTTCAGCCTCCTCAACATGAGCCCCATCATCTTCGCAACGAAGGTATCACTATACTCAAATTCTTAAAATTTAATTAAAGAAATAATGGAAAAGTTTCATTTTCACTTTATAATTAAAGGAGTAACTTATGTGGTTTTTGAAGGCAACAAGTGGTGTACGGACTCCGTAGGATCCCAGCATGTCCAATACTAATGTTGGAGCTGCAATTGCTGAGGTAATAAACTACAAGATCACTCTATATCTTAACAAATATAGTTAGAAAAATTTTATAATTAAAGGACAAAATATTTGTTGATGCAGGTGGCATGTACCACGACATCTGTCAGAGATGGTGCGCTTGAAAATATTTAGTGACACTATAAATGTCAAAATTGATAGAATGAGGACACCATCATTTCTGTTTACACTATTTAATATTTTGTGGATATTAAAGATGATTGAATTTGTCGATGTTAGAGCTGTTTTGGTGGCTGTAGATGTGCATACTACTATTAATTCCTATTTAGTGACAGGGAATTGTTTGTAATTTTACATCTTATTATTGATCGAATGAATTTTTTATGTAATGAAGTGAATCTTTTCCTAATTACAGGGAACTTTTCCTCAATTGCAGGGAACCTTTTGTGCCAAGAAGTAAAATTAAGACGTTTTATGCAATGCAATGAATATTTTCCGAATTGCAGGGAACCTTTCCCCAATTGCAGTGAACCTTTTGGGCCAAGAAGCAAATTTAAGTTGTTCTTTAAGATAGATTGGCTGTTAATCCCCTCTCTTTTGAGGCTTCATTTGAGAATGTTGTGATTGCTATGCTAAGGAAAGCTCTAAGGGTAGCTGGAAGAAAAGCAATTATAGAGCTATAAGGAGTTCTCCAACGAGGGCCCTAAGGATTTCAAGCCTCAAGCCATATTTTTTTTATTCGATACATAGCTGATCTATGTAACTAGACATATGGACCTTTACTACATGTAATTATGCTCTCAATCCATCTGGACTTAGCCCTTGGTAAGTAGACAGGATGGATGGGCTGCTTGCATTGAAAATTTACTGACCTCATTCCCCCTTGTTGCCTCACTTTTTCAAGGTCCTCCTAAATTTATTTGATGAAAATCATGTTCATGTAAAGTCTGGTTAGATTATGTTATTCGGAATTTTTCCTTTGTTGTCGCTATATGGGCCACTAGTGATGGAATCCTTTATATAACCTAAGACTCTTGAGTTTTCATGTAGTAATTGTGTGATGGACTTAAAGAGTTTATGTACTAATTCGGATTGATGATCAATTATATGGATTATTGGAAGATGTGATTGAATGACTGAGTTTAAGGGTTAGGCCAGAAAGTTGGGAAATTGTGGAATTGCCAAAACCAACTAAAACTATGGCGTAATTGCTAAGCAATTGTCATGGTTAATTTGAGAAGGTGGTGATGGACACATGAGATTGAAAAGAGGTACTTGGAGAAGGGAAACTTGTCTTCAAAGAATGTAGTGAATGTTGTGATCATAAGCAAATTGCTTAAATTTAGATGGAAGTTCGTATAATGGGGTATCTTGAAGCTAAAAGTGTTTATATGAATAATCAAATAACCAAACTAATGCATCAGTAGGTCTAGGGTACGTGTGACATGAAATTTCCTAATGTTGTTAGATTAGGGGAACGTTGTTTTTTGGTGGATGGAACTTCATCAAGATATTTAGGCAATTATATACTGGTTTGTTGTTTTTTTGGTTTTTTGAAAGAAACTTCATCGAGATATTTGTTACACAATTAGTTGTGGCATACTAGTGGTCACTACTGACATTCCCGCTATTTAGTTGCTTCTTATATTGAAGAGGATTTGAAAAGTAATTTTGGTTTTATGTTAAAGATATGTGAGCTGTTATCTCAGTCTGAGTGGAGAGTACATTTCTTGAGAATAGCATGTTCTTATTGCTTCCACCTCGTCCATCAAGCTACATCTACTTTCAAGACAAGGGGATTTAGCTTTTACTACTGGCAAGCGTAGGAACTATGCATAATTGATGGTCACTTAAATCCATCAAAGCAGATTAATGATGGTGATGCTGGCTGTTTACTGATCTACCAGATGTCTAAATAGGATGTTACATGCATATGCCATTGCTCCGCTCATTCAAGATGGCCTTTTTTCAATGAAAGGAAACCAAGTGACAACTTACAGTAATATTTTTACAGATTTGGAAGAGAAAAGCAGAAGAGTACCTGGCTGATTCAGGAATCCCATACACAATTATACGGTATACAGCAGATCAACATACAGCCTGTCTAGTCTACTCAAGATTTTAAGTGATGAACCTGACAAGGGTTAACCAATTCTATTGTTTTTGCAATATTCGTGAGTTATATTTATGGAATCTTTTTACCTTGATAAGGTAGCTGTGATAAAATTTCAAAAGTTCATTCAGTAGAAACTTTTAGAAAATATCTAGCTGAAGTTATTTTCTTCAACGTAATGCTTTACTTAATACCCCAGTTGCATGAGAACTAAAAATGAAGTACAAAAAATGTCTACAATTAATGAATCTAATGTTTGGGACCAGAGCTGGAGGCTTGCTGGACAAACCTGGGGGTAACAGGGAATTGATTGTTGGCAAGGATGATGAACTTCTTCAAACAGAGTACAAATCAATTCCCAGGGCTGATGTGGCAGAAGTTTGCATTCAGGTATGTACATGTTCCTGGCATTGGCTTGTTCGGCATTCAGCCGTGTCTTTTTCCTTAGAGAATGTCTTGGCTCATCTTCATATTGCAAAATGCCTGTCTTTAGTGGGGACCTTTTTTGTTTTTTTTTTTTTTTTGGGGGGGGGGGGGGGGGAAGGGGTTTGGTGTTCAGGCAAGAAAAAAGAATGAAAACGGGTGATCTAAATGGAGAACTGAAAGAAACCTAACTAATATCCTAGATTCATGACTAGGCAAGGTCCTGAATCTATAAAGCTATCACTGCCTGTGGGGCTCAGAAAAAAGTAGAGGGTTGTTGGTCTGCATTGTGCAATGACAATAACATGTTATGGATCACTTTGGCCGAATACTTTTGCATGGGCATAAAATATTAGGCCTAAGTGGCAAAAATTGGTAAGCCCATATTCTCTCCTCCACTGTATTTTTTTTGCTTGATCATAGAGAGGTAAGTTACTTCATGCAATTATCTTGTTTTTACCTTTGATAGGCTTTGCTGCACGAAGAGGCCAAGTCTAAGGCATTTGATTTGGCTTCGAAGCCAGAGGGGGTTGGTACACCAACTACAGACTTCAGAGCGCTCTTTGCCCAAGTTACAGCTCGTTTTTAGTTTTTGTCTTATCATTAAAATAAGCTTCCTATGAAGTTCTACTTACTATATGCCATTTGCGGCAGCCACTAGTTTGGGGAATTCAGTTGTGATGGAATGCAATTAACTACTTAAGTAATGAATTAATTAATGGGATGATGTATCTGATTGGGAGCCAAGACGGTCTTTTGAGTAGTCGGCATATCTGAGCCTGAGCTTAACTTAACCCACTTTAATGTCTGCACCTATGACTCAAGGCCTGTCTACCACAAGTGCTCTCTGGCCTTGGGTCTGGTGTTGCTCTACACAACTATGATTCGAGAACTGAACCTTGGAGAAGTTGGGGGCCTCAAGCTAGGTATGACCTACGCACCAAGAACAATCATTGTACGAGAAAGCGACATCACAACTCATCATCTCAAATGGAAATTGAAAATTCAACATACATGATAAATGCATGCACACGACTTTAGCACTCAATGAAAATTGATAAATTAAAAACACTATGACTGTGAGGAGGTCAAGGGACGAATGGTGACAAATAGAGCTGAAGGCAGCGTGGGAAAAAAATAATAGCACAAATTTTAAAAGAACTCATTTATAATGAACAAAAATTGACGTGAATAGTTGGGTAGGGATGTCCTTGGTTTAGTTCAGTAGTTACAGCTTGCTGTTGTTCCTTAGCTGCCAAAGTCACGGGTGATTTTTACGTGTTATTTTTTTTTATTTTATTTGTTCCCAGCCTCAATTTGTTTTTTTCAACAATCCTCATTTCTCACAAACTTAGTAACCCCTGTAATTCTAAGGTACATACCTATGTAGCATGATTAGGTAGTTAGTCTATGGTATATACCTATGTACCATAGAAATACACACAGCTATATATAAGAGGATCTCATTAAATTGGGCCAGCAGGACAAACATATACAACAGTCTGCATATACGAATTTGGGCCCAGCTGTCTCTTTGAATTTGGGCAGTCGACAAGACAAACATATACAGCAAGAAACACACGATCAGCAAAATAAGCAAAATCAGACATTGCATAATCGAATTTTGATCAAGAAAATTTTGAGCAAGAAAATCAGCAACATACATGATCCATCCTGAAAATTAGCAATACAAATCAGCAAAATCAATGGATTTTGAGGAGCAAATGGTAGCTGAAACAAAGGAATTGCTCATTGAAGAGTTACAGATGCTAAGAGTTCAGGCTGGAGGTATGGTTGATAAAATTCCTCAAACAAACAATTATGTATAAATCTTCAATGCAAAGTATGGCTACCTAATGTAACTTTTAAAGTCAAACATCATTGCACATAAGGTGTTTGAGAAAATTCCCCAAAGACAGGATTGTAATAACAAAATTATTGCACATAAGCCAACAAAGAAGGTACACTGATTTAGGCAAAAGGTTCACTGCAGTATACAAAGGTTTCACTGCATTTTAGGAAAGGTACACCAAAAAATAAAAACAGTTAACAGTCTGAAATTTTGTTATTCATAGAATAACTATAAGTAAATGAACATAATAATTACTGACATTACTCTTATATTGTAGGTCCCCAGAATCAAGTTCCCAACGAACAAGAATATGGTCCCCAAGCGATAGGTATGTATAATTTATACTTCCAAAATTCAGTGCAATAGCTAGTGAATTGTTAAAGTAATTGTTATAGAGCTCATGTGGTGATAGGTACGTATGATTTATACTTCCAAGAATATGGTGTTGTACACACTGTAACTCATGGTGAAAAAGAAGGTAGTCATAGAGCTCATATACAATTATAGTAAAAATCATTTTGTCAGTTAGTGTACCTTTTACCTGTTGCAGTGAATCTTTTGTTGATGGCAATGAATCTTTTGTTGGTCCAATGCATTGCTGCATCAATTTTTCCCCCCCTGTTTCAGCTACTATCTATCCTCCAAATACCTTGATAAATATAATAGCTTCTGACATTATTAACTACTTAAATTGCAGTTCCTCAGCATCAAGAACCCATTGGACAAGAACATGTTGAGAATGATGAACTTGAGTTGATTGGACAAAGTGTCAAATTTGAACTAGAAGCATATGATTTATATAGCACTTATGGTCTAAGAGTGGGGTTAGCATTCGCAGGGATTTACAAAGGACTAAAGTTGATCGAAGTGGTATAACAACAAAGAGATATTGTTGTTCAAAGCAAAGTACAAAGAGAAATGCCGCCAAAAAAATGAAGAACATATCGATAGAAGGTCATATAGCAAAAGAGTAACTCGAGTTGGTTGCAAAGCAATTATTCAATTTTCAATAGATGGAAATGGTGTGTGGATAGTTACGAGGCATGATAAGGTGCACAACCATCCTTTTTGTGATCTCACCAAACGACATCTTTTGAAATCACAACGAACAGTCACAGAAGAATAATTGGAACTGCTGAAACTTATGCAATCATGTAGAATCAAAGTGTCTGATGCTATGAGAATGTTGAAGAAAAGGTAGGCGGTTCACTAGCCCTTGGGTTCACAGACAACGATGCATATAATGCTTTTACCTCTGATAAAAGGAAGAATTTAGATGGCACTGATAGTAACACTTTAATGGGGAAGTTGAATCAAAGGAAAGTTGAAGATCAAAACTTTTACTTTGCTTTTGAGTTTGATGAATGAGCAAGTCTAACTCGAATTTCCTGGAGAGATAGCATAATGAGAGATGATTATGATCTCTTTGGAGACGTGGTTATATTTGATACCACTTACAGGACCAACAAGTACAACATGATTTGTGCGCCGTTTGTTGGCATGAATCATCATAACAAGAATGTAATATTTGGATGTGGGTTTATTTTGAATGAAAGACTAGAATTATTCATATGGGTTTTTTGGACTTTCTTGGCGGCAATGGGTGGGAAGCATCCAAGAACTATCATGACAGACCAAGCAGCTTCAATTGCAGCTGCTATCAAAATAGTGTTTCCACAAGCAAGACATAGATTGTGTATATGACATATTATTGAGAACTCAAAAATTCATATTAGAATGTTTAGAAGCCAACATCGATTTGTTGACAAATTCAACAAGATTCTCATGCATTGCAATACTGAAGTGGAGTACAATCATCATTGGACCAGGTCAATGCGTTTATTATTTAACTTTGCCTTCATTATGAAGAAAAATATTCTCTGCAGTGAATTAAAGATTCACGGTAAAATAACAAAGATTCACTACAAAATAATAAAGATTCGCTGCAATAAGTAAAAGGTTTACTATAACCATTTTTTCCCTTTTATTTCCCTAGGTATACAATTGTGGTGAGAATGATTGGCTAAAAAAACTTTACAAGAATAGGGAGCATTGGTGCCCTGCATTCAGTAAAGATTACTTTTTTGCGGGAATTTTGTCCTCACAAAGGGTTGAATCAACCAACCGTTCAATCTCTTGGAGACTTCAAGCAACCACTGCCATGTGCAAATTTTATGAGAGCTTCCTTGATGTTGTTGCTGAATGGAGGAGTGAGGAGAATGGAAACAACTATGACTGTTGGGATGGAAGGCCGAAAACATGTTTTGCAAATGTAAGTATATTGAATCATGCAACAGAGGTATACGTTGCTGAGCTTTATCATATTTTTCAAAAAGAGTACAAAAAAGGAACAACTTGTGCCCAGGAGAAGGTTCAAAAGACCAATTCATGCGTGCTATATAAAGTGTGGCGGAACAATGTCGATGAGTTTTGTCACCTTGTCACCATTAATTGGTTAACTCAAGAAGCTTCTTATACAACCAAAAAATTTGAAGAGATGGAAATTTTGTACTTTCATATCCTAAGGATGTTCAATATGTTTTGTGTTAAAAAAATTCCCGAGAAGTACATATTAGATAGATGGAAGAAAAATATCAAGGGCTATGGAGATGTCGATGATGCAAGATTTTTCGACAAGTATGCTGGGACGTCTTCATCTGTTTGGCGGTTGCCAATGATGTGAAAATTCAATACACTCATCACCGCTTCAGCCACAAATGCAAGAACAAGAGCTTTGTGTGAAGAATTATTTCCAAAGGCTAAAGAAGCTATTGAGATGGATATAGGCCCTATATACCATTTTGGATTAGAAGATGAAAATGTGAACTCAAGCGAAATAGTCCAGAATCCCTCTGGATTAAGAGAGAAAGGGCAAAAGAACAAGAGAAAAGTAAGCATCGCGAAAAAGAAAAGCAATCAAGTGAAGACAAGAAAGAAAAATGCTGCACAACAACTAACAAACAGTTTCAGCCTCCTCAACATGAGCCCCATCATCTTCGCAACGAAGGTATCACTATACTCAAATTCTTAAAATTTAATTAAAGAAATAATGGAAAAGTTTCATTTTCACTTTATAATTAAAGGAGTAACTTATGTGGTTTTTGAAGGCAACAAGTGGTGTACGGACTCCGTAGGATCCCAGCATGTCCAATACTAATGTTGGAGCTGCAATTGCTGAGGTAATAAACTACAAGATCACTCTATATCTTAACAAATATAGTTAGAAAAATTTTATAATTAAAGGACAAAATATTTGTTGATGCAGGTGGCATGTACCACGACATCTGTCAGAGATGGTGCGCTTGAAAATATTTAGTGACACTATAAATGTCAAAATTGATAGAATGAGGACACCATCATTTCTGTTTACACTATTTAATATTTTGTGGATATTAAAGATGATTGAATTTGTCGATGTTAGAGCTGTTTTGGTGGCTGTAGATGTGCATACTACTATTAATTCCTATTTAGTGACAGGGAATTGTTTGTAATTTTACATCTTATTATTGATCGAATGAATTTTTTATGTAATGAAGTGAATCTTTTCCTAATTACAGGGAACTTTTCCTCAATTGCAGGGAACCTTTTGTGCCAAGAAGTAAAATTAAGACGTTTTATGCAATGCAATGAATATTTTCCGAATTGCAGGGAACCTTTCCCCAATTGCAGTGAACCTTTTGGGCCAAGAAGCAAATTTAAGTTGTTCTTTAAGATAGATTGGCTGTTAATCCCCTCTCTTTTGAGGCTTCATTTGAGAATGTTGTGATTGCTATGCTAAGGAAAGCTCTAAGGGTAGCTGGAAGAAAAGCAATTATAGAGCTATAAGGAGTTCTCCAACGAGGGCCCTAAGGATTTCAAGCCTCAAGCCATATTTTTTTTATTCGATACATAGCTGATCTATGTAACTAGACATATGGACCTTTACTACATGTAATTATGCTCTCAATCCATCTGGACTTAGCCCTTGGTAAGTAGACAGGATGGATGGGCTGCTTGCATTGAAAATTTACTGACCTCATTCCCCCTTGTTGCCTCACTTTTTCAAGGTCCTCCTAAATTTATTTGATGAAAATCATGTTCATGTAAAGTCTGGTTAGATTATGTTATTCGGAATTTTTCCTTTGTTGTCGCTATATGGGCCACTAGTGATGGAATCCTTTATATAACCTAAGACTCTTGAGTTTTCATGTAGTAATTGTGTGATGGACTTAAAGAGTTTATGTACTAATTCGGATTGATGATCAATTATATGGATTATTGGAAGATGTGATTGAATGACTGAGTTTAAGGGTTAGGCCAGAAAGTTGGGAAATTGTGGAATTGCCAAAACCAACTAAAACTATGGCGTAATTGCTAAGCAATTGTCATGGTTAATTTGAGAAGGTGGTGATGGACACATGAGATTGAAAAGAGGTACTTGGAGAAGGGAAACTTGTCTTCAAAGAATGTAGTGAATGTTGTGATCATAAGCAAATTGCTTAAATTTAGATGGAAGTTCGTATAATGGGGTATCTTGAAGCTAAAAGTGTTTATATGAATAATCAAATAACCAAACTAATGCATCAGTAGGTCTAGGGTACGTGTGACATGAAATTTCCTAATGTTGTTAGATTAGGGGAACGGTTTTTTGGTGGATGGAACTTCATCAAGATATTTAGGCAATTATATACTGGTTTGTTGTTTTTTTGGTTTTTTGAAAGAAACTTCATCGAGATATTTGTTACACAATTAGTTGTGGCATACTAGTGGTCACTACTGACATTCCCGCTATTTAGTTGCTTCTTATATTGAAGAGGATTTGAAAAGTAATTTTGGTTTTATGTTAAAGATATGTGAGCTGTTATCTCAGTCTGAGTGGAGAGTACATTTCTTGAGAATAGCATGTTCTTATTGCTTCCACCTCGTCCATCAAGCTACATCTACTTTCAAGACAAGGGGATTTAGCTTTTACTACTGGCAAGCGTAGGAACTATGCAAATTGATGGTCACTTAAATCCATCAAAGCAGATTAATGATGGTGATGCTGGCTAGATCTCCAGATGTATATGCCATTGCTCCGCTCATTCAAGATGACCTTTTTTCAATGAAAGGAAACCAAGTGACAACTTACAGTATAACAGATTCGGAAGAGAAAAGCAGAAGAGTACCTGGCTGATTCAGGAATGGTATACAGCAGATCAACATGCAGCCTGTGATTTTAAGTGATGAACCTGACAAGGGTTAACCAATTCTAATGTTTTCGCAATATTCGTGAGTTATATTTATGGAATCTTTTTACCTTGATAAGGCAGCTATGATAAAATTTCAAAAGTTCATTCAGTAGAAACTTTTAAAAATATCTAGTTGAAGTTATTCTCTCCAACGCAATGCTTTACTCAATACCCCAGTTGCATGAGAACTAAAAATGAAGTACAAAAAATGTTTACAATTAATGAATCAATGTTTGGGTCCAGAGCTTTCCTGGACAAACCTGGGGGTAACAGGGAACTGATTGTTGGCAAGGATGATGAACTTCTTCAAACAGAGTACAAATTAATTCCCAGGGCAGAAGTTTGCATTCAGGTATGCACATGTTCCCGGCATTGGCTTATTCGGCCAGCCGTTGTCTTTTTCCTTAGAGAATGTTTTTGCAATATTGCAAAATGCCTGCCTTTAGTGGGGAAGCGTTGGGCAAGAAAAAATAATGAAAATGGGTGATCTAAATGGAGAACTGAAAGAAACCTAACTAATATCCTAGATTCATGACTAGGCAAGGTCCTGAATTTATAAAGCCGTCACTGCCTGTGTGGCTCAGAAAAAAGTAGAGGGCTATTGGTCTACATTGTGCAATGACAATAACATGTTGTGGATCACTTTGGCCGAATACTTTTGCATGGGCATAAAATATGAGGCCTAAGTGGCAAAAATTGGTAAGCCCATGTTCTCTCGTCCACTGTATTTTTTTTGCTTGATCATAGAGAGATAAGTTACTTCACGCAATTATCTTGTTTTTACCTTTGATAGGCTTTGCTGTACGAAGAGGCCAAGTCTAAGGCATTTGATTTGGCTTCGAGGCCAGAGGGGGTTGGTACACCAACTATAGACTTCAGAGCGCTCTTTGCCCAAGTTACTGCTCGTTTTTAGTTTGTGTCTTATCATTAAAATAAGCTTCCTATGAAGTTCTACTTACTATATGCCATTTGCGGCAGCCACTAGTTTGGGGAATTCAGTTGTGATGGGATGCAATTAACTACTTAAGTAATGAATTAATTAATGGGATGATGTGTCTGATTGGGAGCCAAGACGGTCTTTTGAGTAGTCGGCATGTCTGAGCCCGAGCTTAACTTAACCCACTTTAATGTCTGCAACTATGACTCATGGCCTGTCTCCCACAAGTGCTCTCTGGCCTTGGGTCTGGTGTCGCTCCACACACCTGTGATTCGAGAACTGAACCTTGGAGTAGTTGCGGGCCTCAGGCTAGGTATGACCTACGCACCAAGAACAATCATTGTACGAGAACGCGACATCACAACTCATCATCTCAAATGGAAATTGAAAATTCAACATACATGCTAAATGCATGCACACGACTTTAGCACTCAGTGAAAATTGATAAATTAAAACACTATGACTATGAGGAGGTCAAGGGACGAATGGTGACAAATAGAGGTGAAGGCAGCGTGGAAAAAAAAATAATAGCACAAATTTTAAAGAACTCATTTATAATGAACAAAAATTGATGTGAATAGTTGGGTAGAGATGTCCTTGGTTTAGTTCAGTAGTTACAGCTTGCTGTTGTTCCTTAGCTGCCAAAGTCACGGGTAATTTTTACGTGTTGATTTTTTTTAATTTTATTTGTTCCTAGCCTCAATTTGTTTTTTTCAACAATCCTCATTCCTCACAAACCTAGTAACCCCTTGTCCCTTGACGTACCCAAAAACCCAAATCCAATAGTAATTCTAAGTTACATACCTATGTGCCATGCTTAGGTACATATCTATATAAGAGGTATTATATAATTGGGTGAAACTCCTATTTCATTTTCCTCAACCCAACAAGCATTTTCGTAATTTTCCAGCTCATCCAACTAGAAAAGTATACATTGCAGCGAACAAAAGATATATTGTAGATAAGAACAGATACACTATGGACAAGAAAAGGTGCATTGTAAAATGCAAATGATACACTGCAAGAAGAAAAATATATACTGTAGAACAGAAAAGATATACTACTGCGGGAAAAAAAAAACAATGCACTACAACATATCGAGCACGCGTCCACTACATGACTTCAGGGTGTGTACCATGCTAAATACATACGTTTGTATGTAAGTATTTTCCCGTGACCCATGCCCTGAATGCCTTCACACCCTTCCTCATTTCTATGCGTGAAAGCTTTTATATCTTAAAAAGCCACCAAAATTCATGCAAATACTAACCCCCCTTTTCTTCCACAGTTATCTTTGAAAATCTCACACAACGCGATGGAAGAATAGTATAAACTTGCTTTCTTATGCATTTGCAGGGGGAAATTGATTGTTGTATACACTAATTTTGTTTAGAGCTTAAGCAAATGTCGAGTTTTCCTATCGATTGGGAATTCAATTAGAGTGCAGTATTCAATTTCCCATAATTACGCCTTAAATTCCTGGAATGAGCAATGACATAAAATTAAGCATGAGAATACTTCCCAAATTTGCTAAAAATAAAAATTAGTTGGGTGATATTATCGTTGTCATTGCCGTTGTCTTAGCAATGGTGGGTTTCCAATGGGATCATCCTCAATTCTAGAGCAATTTTAGTTGCAATTCCAACCCCGTTCTTCAAAATCATGGCTTTCCTACTGGTGACAAAAAAACATGGAGTAGGAACCATGTTATGACATAACTGAGTCAATTAGATGGCAAAAAGAATGGGGAAAAAGTTGTCCATGTAAACCTGGTGAGTAACCAACCATTAGTAAGTTCCAAAGTTATTTAGGTAGTGTTTAGTTGGGGGGCAAATGATTTTCCTAGAAAATGGTTTTTCAATTTTCCACTGTTTGACACAATAAAGAATGAAAAACTATTTTTCAAAGAAAATGATTTTCTCTCCAATGAAGAAAATGATTTCCTTTTCGAGAAGATAGGAAGTTAATTTTTTTTTTCAACTCTTTGATGATATAGTCACTTGAAATTTAGGTATAAAATTCGATTTCAAAAGTTTGGATTGAAATTTGGCTATCCGATGGGAAAGATTAAAATAAACTTAAATCTAAATTTTGAGCTCGCATTTCTTTCATTTGGTTGATATTTATCTCTGCCGTGACAATTTAATTGATATTTTTTGCCATTAAAACAATTCAATTGATTTGTCACTGAAATAATTTCAACGGTTTGGATCGAAATTAGATCATCATATATAAAATATTAAAATAGATTCAAATTCAGATTTTGAGCACGATATACTTTCATTTGGTCAATATTTTTTCCCACAACGACAATTCAATCGACATTTTTTACTACTTAAATAATGCAGTCAATATTTTTCACCACTAGAAGAATTAACACTTTGGATTGAAACTTGATCATCGGATATAAACAATTAAAATATACTCAAGTTCAAATTTTGAGTGTGACATTCGTTCATTTAGTCAATATTGTTCTCCGCCACGATAGTTCAACTCACCACTTAAACAATTCAATTGTTGTTTTTCAAAACTAAAACAATTTCAACGGTTTAGATCGAAACTTGATCATCTAAGTGGATGTATTAACAAAAATAAAATATAAATTTTAAACTCAAAATTCCTTCATTTGGTTGACATTTATTTATGCTACAATCATTCAGTTGATATTTTTTGTCCATTTAAACAATTCAGTTGATGTTTTTTTTAATCCATGAAAAATAAGTTATCTTGTACCAAACAACAAAAAATATGATATAAAAATTAATTTTTCTTGGAAAAACATTTGTATAGAAAATGATTTTCCAGAAACCATTTTACTTCTGCCCAAACAGTACCTTAATATTATTGTGTTTTTGTCTTATAATGCATATTACACTGGATTGTTTGTTAAGAAGTTTTCTACACACATCATTTTCTATCAAGGAATGCTTTGCTATGCTTTTACTGTTAATGTGTTTTTGTCTTACACCACATATTACACTATATTGTTTGTTAAGAAGTTTTTTGCACACATCATTTTGTTTCAAGGAATGCTTTGCTATGCTTGCTATGAAGAAGCTTTGGGCCATACTTATGCTCTATAAACCAAAAAATCATCTATGATTTGGTATGATGGAAATGAATTATAGTGGATGGGGCGAAAAGGGTGGAACAGACTGAAGATAAGGCAAGATAAAGTGTTAAGGCATTATAAGGAGAGAAAGAGCCTTTGCTTGATTCTTTAGTTGACATTAGTCATTGGAGGCCACTTCACCCCAGGGTGAGCATAGCTCTGAGAGCCATCCACAAAGAAGATGGTTGCACTAGGTTAGAGAGAGTACAATGACTAATAGAAGGAGCACTAGAGTGCCTATCATGTTAAAGCCCGAAAAAGCTTTTTTTTTTTTTTTTTTTTTTTTTTTTTTTTTTTCAACCATATTGTGAGCGAAGATGTCATTTTGGAAGGAACATGGGGGATAGGAATTGTTTCGAAGTACCACGAAGGCAGCTAGCTATTTTTGTTAAGAATCTTTAGTAGGCCTGCAAGCATATGAGCGTAGCATTGTAGCATATAAAGGTCCCCCCCTCGCATTTGTTAGGTCAATCTACTGAGTTATATCCTATCTAGGTACTGTAACCGAATCAAACTTGGGTATTGATATTAATCTGCACTGTCAGCTAATCTAGTTTATACATTATCAAAGAATTTAGTGAAGCCAAGCAATTTACCAATCACAACCTCAATCAAACATTTTTTCCTTGGTTATTTCAAAACTAATAATCGAAGCATTAAGCCCCTTCTTCAAGATGGAATGAAATATCTAAACCCAGTCAGTCACCATTTTTTTCAAGGGCACTTTAATACTTAAGGTTCCTTAAATCGCATTTATCTACAAAGTAGTTTCTCAGTCGGTGATTTATTATGAATATATCACTCAATCAAGTCAAATCCTTGGATTTGAGTGAAGCATTTCACCTTTCAGTTCTTCACACAATACTCAAAACATGTAGAAAAGTTATCAAATTTTTCGCAGGATAATAAACATCTTGGGTTCTATAAAGCATGCCATCGGTTCCCAAGATACTTTTAGGTCGGCACAAGAACTGATTCATTCGAGAATTCAACATATTTTCCTGGTTTAACAAAAGAGAGGTTAACATAATGGACAATCTAATCATAAAAACTATGAACAAGATAAGAGAAGGCAAAAGGGATGTTGAATTTCCAGGCGAGCTTGAATCCGTTAATGCAATACTGATTTAATCTCCTTGTACATATCGCTCTTCTACTTGCTCTCTTTCTGTTGTAAGGAGACTCTAATCTATAATGGCGTATGGATCATGACAGAATCCCTTGAACATGCCTTAGTGATTTCTATTGTTCACTTGAGAACGACTTGTGGGTGATAACCTAGGTTAACTGTGTAAGCTGAATTAGGCTAACCTCACTGCGTGCACAAGTTAACCTTGAATTTGTCTTGTTTGAGGATCATCTTAATGCTCATGTCTTCATTAGTTTGCATGTGCACTTAGGTTTACTTTAGGTAGAATCTGCATAACCATATCAAAGCCACTAAACCCAAGCTTAGAACAAAAAACGAGTGCAAAATAGCCCAATTGCACTTAACACTCTAAATTAATAACTAAACGACAACAAAATAATATGCGAATGTGCTATTCATCTGTGCCTAAACTGTTACTTGTCCCCAAGTAAACACAAGACATAAGATAAATCAATAAGGGGAGATGCGTCTAGATCGAGACCTCCTCAAGATAGGCACCAGTAGTGTAACACCCCTAAATTTATAACCACTAGATTAGTCCTAAGTAGCCAACTAACTAGGGTTACGAGTAGCAGAATTAGAAGGTCTTCAAATGTTACTGCCATCTCTCAAGGACTAGGCAATGAAAAAATCCAAGTGCCCAACAAACAAGACCATCTAGTCACCCAAGCGTGCTATGACATCATATCTCATTATATAACCAAGTACATCATAAAGTCATACTTAAGCCCAAAATAAGTCAAGGCGAAATAGCACACATTTACAGTACATTACATCATTATTACTACTTAGATAAACTAAAAGACGTGTTGCTGACAAGACTGCCACTGTGAACCTCTACGTTCCCTGCCTTAACTTCAAATGAACGCAAACATCACTTCTTATGTAACACCCGGGATTCTTATCCCCTTCGTTAAGCCGATTTCGCTATTTTATATCGTTATAAATGAATTAATATCGATATGCCTACTTAAGTGCTGATTTTTATTGCAACGAATATTATTATTATTTTTATTATTATTAGGGATTATTATTGGGCATTACATGGAGTAAATTCCCAAATACGACTGGACCGTCCAACCTTAGGAATAATCCTGTAATTTATTGAATCGAGCCTTAATATAATCAAAGGGCGAGCAACCCGACTAACGATTATTTATGGGTTACCAATGGAGGCCCAGGTTTAGCAAGCTGGTAAGCATTTATCAGTTTTAACAAAAAAATATATATATATATATAAAAAAGGGAAAAAAGGGGCAAAAAGGCCCTGGGAACCTCACGCGAGAAACCCCCCATTGCAGCACCGCGTGCTCCTTCCCTCTTCTCCTCTACCTCCGTTGCAACCGGCCACAGCGCTGACCGTTCGTCGGTCGCCGACCTTCGTTTGGCCGCCCTGGTAGCTGCCCGACACCACCCCTGTCTCTCTCCCTTTCTCTCGCTCGCGTATGTGTGTGTGAAGAGGAGGTTTGCCTCCTCTGTTTTCGCCTTCGCCGGCCAGACGCCAACCAATTGTCGCCGTTCCGGTCGCCGGCTCACCGTCCCGACCGCCACCCACTGCAGCAATAGCTTCGAAGTCAACCTTAAAAATCAGCCCTTGTGCGGGCCCTTAGCTTGGAGGTGAGGTGGGTTTCCTCTTCCTCCTAATTACTATTCAATTCAATAAAAGTTTATCAATTATAGTATATTCAGGTTGAATTGGAACTGATAATTTATGCCTAGTGTACATATTGAGCGCATTGAACAAGTTATCCATTATATATATATATCGTTTATCAATTATGTGAAATGCATTCGATTGTATATATATAGTTACCGAATTATAATTGGTCATATGAGAACTATTCGATTTTACAACGACTCATTGATTTAGTAATTTAACTGTGTTTAGCGTCGATTTGAATCAAGGAATGTAAATCATGCTTGATATGTTAATTCGAAGTTAGGTTAACGTGTTCAGCATTGATTCAAGTTAATTAGTTCATGCATGAAAAAGAATGAAAAATGAAGTTAGTTTAACGTGTTTAGCATCGATTCAAATTATTTAAAGGATTAAAAGCGAAGTCTTTTTTTTTAGTGTATCGCTTCCATTCAAGTTAATTAACCAATGCATGCAAATGAGCTAGTTTCGAGGTTAATGAAATGTGTTTAGCTTCGAATCAAGTAGATTAGCTAATGCATGTTAACGGAATTCATTTCGAAGTTATTTAAACGTGTTTAGGTTCGATTCGAGCTAAACTAGCTACTGCATGTACACGAATGAAATGCGAAGCTATTAAAATAGATTTAGCTTTCATTCGAACCTCTTTTTAGTACATTCATGCTTAGGAAAGTTACTTCGAAATGCATTGTATATGTTTAGAATCAAAGTATGTTTGATTTACTGAATAAAGTGTTGTCGTTTATGGACACATGTGGCTATATGTACGCTTGTTGTAACGCACCGTTGAATGGTACTGTTTGCTCAGGTAAGGGCAATTCAGTGACCAGATATAGTCTATTGATCATATGAAGTTTAGCAATTATGTATACGCTTATCGATTATATAAAAATTATCAATCATAGCACGTTATTGAGCATTGTCGTTAGCAAATACAAAAGGTTCATTGAGTATATCAAGCTTATTGAATTATATGTGGTTTATTGATTCTCTATGGTTTATTGATTCTCTAAACCTATTGATTTATACGTAAATATAATTATGAATGTTTATATGTAATTCAGACGTTTTATATTAATTACATGTTTTAACGTTAATTATCATTTAAATGCATAGGGTATTTATCATTTAGATGCATAGGAATGTTTATAATTCAAGTAGAGGAAATTGTGTAGTAAGTAGTAAATTGAATCTGTACATATACAGTTTATATTGACTAGTTAGAAACAAGGAGGGTATGGATGTCAATAATGAATTAAACAATTGAAGCCTAGAATCGTATAGATTGCTTTATCGAGTGTGATTCATGTTATATTGTACAAACACCCCAAATCATCTAGTTAGAGGGAAAAACTCAATGTTTCCATAGCTCTGCCAATAGGCAGGCACCAAAAGCTCAATGTTTTCATAGCTCTGCCATTAAGCAGAGGCTTCAAAATTTAATGTTTCCTAGGTCTGCTGGTAGATAGGAGAGTCAAGTCCGTTGAGTTATACCTCTAACAATAAATAGAAAGTTTAACGTCCACATATCCTATAGTTCTGCCATAGGCAGTAGAATCAAAACCATACATTGCAAAACCTCATCAATTAGTAGCGACCCAAGGGCAAACGAGAGAGAATCTCAAAGACCAAGTACGTACATTGCCTATGTTCTTCGAAAACTCACTTATCTCTCAGCAATGGAAAATTTAGACAAGATTCATTTAATGAATCGATTTCGCAATGTTTTGTCGCATAAACAAGTGGCCCCGCTCATTTATCATTAGGGCTTATGCCCATCAATTATCAAGGCTTATGCCGACCAGTATACCCGCGCGCGGCGTCAATTCAAGTTACTAATGTACTCATCAATTATCAAGGCTTATGCCGACCAATATACCCGCGCGCGGCATCAGTTCAAGATGTACATCGACCAAGGGGTTCACTTTCAGAAAATAAAAACAGCAAATCAATTTCAATTCTTCATTCTCTCTCTCCTGATTTCAAAACAAAAATGTTGGGATGCGGCCGGCCCAACTAATTTCACATAAAACTTATTTTACGGCATGGGAATGTACGTATTGAGCGTCGACTCACCATTCCAATGTTTTATGTTTTCTGTTTAAGGAATGGGGAGAATTGAATAGTCATCCTCCTACGACACCAGAAAATAGCAAAGTAATGGACGTTAAACAATAGTAAATGCATCATTTCTTTACTGCTAACACTCTCTTAATATGCAGCTTCAATGAAGTTTCATGATTGTATACGACATACATTATATGATCAGGAATAAGCTGTAACGCACTGAGCATTACGTATTAAATTTTAGCTATTGTTGAGTAACATACAAGGTTTGCACAACAGAAATCCCAGCCAGTGGTGCTTAGGGGTTAAACCCCTTTCTTTTCATTGAGTTTATGAGTTCATATGAATTTCTTTTGGTAAGTTTAGGGTACGGCTGTTCTAAGGTGAACTCTTCAAAAAGGAGAACTGACAAACGACGGTCGTAAGTTATTATTGTATTGAAAACATTATGTTAGGGGGGGTTATCCACCGCATGTTTATTGCTCACTTTCATCTGTTATTGTGCCCCCAGGTTTCTGAATTAGCCAGTAAAGGTCGGCCCAAGTAAGCCGAAATGGAGTTATTGCTGTCCTAGGAATCAAGCAACGTGCCTGCATGTGAGCTGCGAAGTGTAGTATAATATAACTGTTCATTTCTATGTAATTTAAGTCCTCGTGTGCATGTGTTGCATATCATGTCGAGTAGCTCAGTGTGGTTGTTTATAATTGGAATGTAACCCCAATACCCCGGACGTGTGGTCCGTAGAGTCGTACCATCATCTAGTATTGAACTGTGCTGGTTGATATGCTCCGGGCGGGTGGCCCGTAGAGCCATGAACTCCGGCGGGTAGCCGTTGAGTTGATTTTATTATTACGTTGAATTGCAGGGAATTCAATGTAAGGCTTTAAGCCTGGGAAACGGTCAGTTTTTAGGGGAGACTCTGTCCGTTTCGTCCCAGGATTTAAAGATAAATGCTAAACACTCCTGGCCTTAGGGTTGGGGGCGTTACACATATTGCAAGCCTTGTCCTTTGGACGGCGGTAACACCCCAATCATTGAGTTTAGTAGTTAAAATTGAGGGACTTATGAAGAAAAATACAAACAGTGACATAGGTTTAATTGGGGGTGTTACAGATTTTGTATCAGAGCAAATCTTTCCTGCGACCATTGGCCGCGAGCTAGGTCTTGCATTGCATATAGTCATCTAATAATGTGTTCGTGATGAGGTGCTACATGTGCTTTTGTGTGCAACTGTGCTTTCGGTATGAAAGTCGATGTGTCTAGTTGGCTATGTGTGGCTTGGGCAAGCTGAACAATTGAAAGAATGAGTCTTTAGCGATTCAAGGCACAGGTTTGAGTTCCAAGTTCATTCTCGTCTCTAAGGTACGGTTCCGTGGGACAATACCTTCTTCTGTCACGTACATGTTAGCATGCTTTCCAGTCGTGTGGCGTATATGTCAAGGGAACTAAGCAAGCGCTTTGTATGCGTGCGTGCCAGTGTGAGTGTTAATGACACTTGGATATGGCCTTAACTTGGATTGTTATGTGTATAGGGAGGCATTACTAATCTTCATTTGAATAATAGGCATGGAACGCTACTCACATGATCGGCATAATAGCGTGCTGGCCATATCAACCCTGACATACCTAGAAGGGAGATTGTTATGCTACATGTATCACCTCGCTGCTATCTGAGGCAAAGATTTGCGCCTTTTCAACACTGTTTATGCACCAACACCAAGTGTAGAAGCTAGCATGACTCCTAAGAAAGGGGTAGAACCCTTCCATTCGTACTCAGAGTGCCTTGGCCTTTATGGTCACCTTACGTGACCAACGCACTGCAACACTTCGACCTTTGTTTATAAGACCATCGATGTCATTATCCTTATTCCTATTACTCGAAATTTCGAGGACGAAATTCTTTTAAGGGGGGAAGGCTGTAACACCCGGGATTCTTATCCCCTTCGTTAAGCCGATTTCGCTATTTTATATCGTTATAAATGAATTAATATCGATATGCCTACTTAAGTGCTGATTTTTATTGCAACGAATATTATTATTATTTTTATTATTATTAGGGATTATTATTGGGCATTACATGGAGTAAATTCCCAAATACGACTGGACCGTCCAACCTTAGGAATAATCCTGTAATTTATTGAATCGAGCCTTAATATAATCAAAGGGCGAGCAACCCGACTAACGATTATTTATGGGTTACCAATGGAGGCCCAGGTTTAGCAAGCTGGTAAGCATTTATCAGTTTTAACAAAAAAATATATATATATATAAAAAAAGGGAAAAAAGGGGCAAAAAGGCCCTGGGAACCTCACGCGAGAAACCCCCCATTGCAGCACCGCGTGCTCCTTCCCTCTTCTCCTCTACCTCCGTTGCAACCGGCCACAGCGCTGACCGTTCGTCGGTCGCCGACCTTCGTTTGGCCGCCCTGGTAGCTGCCCGACACCACCCCTGTCTCTCTCCCTTTCTCTCGCTCGCGTATGTGTGTGTGAAGAGGAGGTTTGCCTCCTCTGTTTTCGCCTTCGCCGGCCAGACGCCAACCAATTGTCGCCGTTCCGGTCGCCGGCTCACCGTCCCGACCGCCACCCACTGCAGCAATACCTTCGAAGTCAACCTTAAAAATCAGCCCTTGTGCGGGCCCTTAGCTTGGAGGTGAGGTGGGTTTCCTCTTCCTCCTAATTACTATTCAATTCAATAAAAGTTTATCAATTATAGTATATTCAGGTTGAATTGGAACTGATAATTTATGCCTAGTGTACATATTGAGCGCATTGAACAAGTTATCCATTATATATATATATCGTTTATCAATTATGTGAAATGCATTCGATTGTATATATATAGTTACCGAATTATAATTGGTCATATGAGAACTATTCGATTTTACAACGACTCATTGATTTAGTAATTTAACTGTGTTTAGCGTCGATTTGAATCAAGGAATGTAAATCATGCTTGATATGTTAATTCGAAGTTAGGTTAACGTGTTCAGCATTGATTCAAGTTAATTAGTTCATGCATGAAAAAGAATGAAAAATGAAGTTAGTTTAACGTGTTTAGCATCGATTCAAATTATTTAAAGGATTAAAAGCGAAGTCTTTTTTTTTAGTGTATCGCTTCCATTCAAGTTAATTAACCAATGCATGCAAATGAGCTAGTTTCGAGGTTAATGAAATGTGTTTAGCTTCGAATCAAGTAGATTAGCTAATGCATGTTAACGGAATTCATTTCGAAGTTATTTAAACGTGTTTAGGTTCGATTCGAGCTAAACTAGCTACTGCATGTACACGAATGAAATGCGAAGCTATTAAAATAGATTTAGCTTTCATTCGAACCTCTTTTTAGTACATTCATGCTTAGGAAAGTTACTTCGAAATGCATTGTATATGTTTAGAATCAAAGTATGTTTGATTTACTGAATAAAGTGTTGTCGTTTATGGACACATGTGGCTATATGTACGCTTGTTGTAACGCACCGTTGAATGGTACTGTTTGCTCAGGTAAGGGCAATTCAGTGACCAGATATAGTCTATTGATCATATGAAGTTTAGCAATTATGTATACGCTTATCGATTATATAAAAATTATCAATCATAGCACGTTATTGAGCATTGTCGTTAGCAAATACAAAAGGTTCATTGAGTATATCAAGCTTATTGAATTATATGTGGTTTATTGATTCTCTATGGTTTATTGATTCTCTAAAACCTATTGATTTATACGTAAATATAATTATGAATGTTTCTATGTAATTCAGACGTTTTATATTAATTACATGTTTTAACGTTAATTATCATTTAAATGCATAGGGTATTTATCATTTAGATGCATAGGAATGTTTATAATTCAAGTAGAGGAAATTGTGTAGTAAGTAGTAAATTGAATCTGTACATATACAGTTTATATTGACTAGTTAGAAACAAGGAGGGTATGGATGTCAATAATGAATTAAACAATTGAAGCCTAGAATCGTATAGATTGCTTTATCGAGTGTGATTCATGTTATATTGTACAAACACCCCAAATCATCTAGTTAGAGGGAAAAACTCAATGTTTCCATAGCTCTGCCAATAGGCAGGCACCAAAAGCTCAATGTTTTCATAGCTCTGCCATTAAGCAGAGGCTTCAAAATTTAATGTTTCCTAGGTCTGCTGGTAGATAGGAGAGTCAAGTCCGTTGAGTTATACCTCTAACAATAAATAGAAAGTTTAACGTCCACATATCCTATAGTTCTGCCATAGGCAGTAGAATCAAAACCATACATTGCAAAACCTCATCAATTAGTAGCGACCCAAGGGCAAACGAGAGAGAATCTCAAAGACCAAGTACGTACATTGCCTATGTTCTTCGAAAACTCACTTATCTCTCAGCAATGGAAAATTTAGACAAGATTCATTTAATGAATCGATTTCGCAATGTTTTGTCGCATAAACAAGTGGCCCCGCTCATTTATCATTAGGGCTTATGCCCATCAATTATCAAGGCTTATGCCGACCAGTATACCCGCGCGCGGCGTCAATTCAAGTTACTAATGTACTCATCAATTATCAAGGCTTATGCCGACCAATATACCCGCGCGCGGCATCAGTTCAAGATGTACATCGACCAAGGGGTTCACTTTCAGAAAATAAAAACAGCAAATCAATTTCAATTCTTCATTCTCTCTCTCCTGATTTCAAAACAAAAATGTTGGGATGCGGCCGGCCCAACTAATTTCACATAAAACTTATTTTACGGCATGGGAATGTACGTATTGAGCGTCGACTCACCATTCCAATGTTTTATGTTTTCTGTTTAAGGAATGGGGAGAATTGAATAGTCATCCTCCTACGACACCAGAAAATAGCAAAGTAATGGACGTTAAACAATAGTAAATGCATCATTTCTTTACTGCTAACACTCTCTTAATATGCAGCTTCAATGAAGTTTCATGATTGTATACGACATACATTATATGATCAGGGATAAGCTGTAACGCACTGAGCATTACGTATTAAATTTTAGCTATTGTTGAGTAACATACAAGGTTTGCACAACAGAAATCCCAGCCAGTGGTGCTTAGGGGTTAAACCCCTTTCTTTTCATTGAGTTTATGAGTTCATATGAATTTCTTTTGGTAAGTTTAGGGTACGGCTGTTCTAAGGTGAACTCTTCAAAAAGGAGAACTGACAAACGACGGTCGTAAGTTATTATTATATTGAAAACATTATGTTAGGGGGGTTATCCACCGCATGTTTATTGCTCACTTTCATCTGTTATTGTGCCCCCAGGTTTCTGAATTAGCCAGTAAAGGTCGGCCCAAGTAAGCCGAAATGGAGTTATTGCTGTCCTAGGAATCAAGCAACGTGCCTATATGTGAGCTGCGAAGTGTAGTATAATATAACTGTTCATTTCTATGTAATTTAAGTCCTCGTGTGCATGTGTTGCATATCATGTCGAGTAGCTCAGTGTGGTTGTTTATAATTGGAATGTAACCCCAATGCCCCGGACGTGTGGTCCGTAGAGTCGTACCATCATCTAGTATTGAACTGTGCTGGTTGATATGCTCCGGGCGGGTGGCCCGTAGAGCCATGAACTCCGGCGGGTAGCCGTTGAGTTGATTTTATTATTACGTTGAATTGCAGGAAATTCAATGTAAGGCTTTAAGCCTGGAAAACGGTCAGTTTTTAGGGGAGACTCTGTCCGTTTCGTCCCAGGATTTAAAGATAAACGCTAAACACTCCTGGCCTTAGGGTTGGGGGCGTTACACATATTGCAAGCCTTGTCCTTTGGACGGCGGTAACACCCCAATCATTGAGTTTAGTAGTTAAAATTGAGGGACTTATGAAGAAAAATACAAACAGTGACATAGGTTTAATTGGGGGTGTTACATCTTATGCCCTTCAGTTCTGAAGTAAGTAGGAACCTTACCTTAAAAAAAATAGAAAAATGAACAAAGTCTAGTGCACCTACCCCTATACAATTGCATGAAAACTCATGAGCACACACATTTAAGTTCTTGTTATTCCAAAAGAACAAGAGACAAAAATGCTGAAAACTATTTCTATATTAATTACTATTCTAGTTGCCCTTACTATGGGTAATTAAGATCATGGGGATTATCTCACTTCATATGCGCATACCTAGATCGATCGGGAAGTCTGGTCGGCCAAAGTCGGTTGACATTGGCTAGGTTTAAATTGTATTTTCGTTTGATATCCACTTATGCATGATTTGGGTGGGCAATTTTTGTGGAGTGACAAAACTAAATGGAAATATTGCCATTTTAAGAGTGTCATAATTAGTTTCTTTGAACAAAAGAAGAGCAAAGTTATAAACGTATAGGCAATATATGTACCTCATGTGACGCTCTCACTTATCTAATGAGTTACTTTGACTCATTTGATGGTTTGGTCCCCCTAAGTTCTATCCTTAATGAACTATTTAATGAAAAGTGATTGAATTATATTTGTTGGATAACATGCTTTAAGGTGATTGACTTGAGTTAGTTTCTTTCTTAACCAGTCAATTACATAGTGCAGCCACTCGTCCCACATAGAATATTGTGATTGGGGGCTTTATTATCCCCATTGCTAGGTTTGTTGGTATTGACCTAAACCCCGATGATAGAGTTCCTAGTTTCGAGCGGTTGAACTTAGTTGCTTTTGAACAGGTGAAGTTCTATAAGGTGGAGGCTAGGCATGTTTGTTGGACTTATCCTGGGAACCATCTCATGCCTCTCGCTAATGTTGACAGAACCACTCTCTTGAACCGAGCCAATCTTTACTTTTTACCGGGCGATGAAGAATCGGTGCAACTCGCATCACCTCCTCCCCCTCCTCACCCAAGGGCTTCTAGTTCATCTCGACTGTCCTCTCCTCTAATTTCACTAATTTGCATGCTACCCTTCAGTCAATCCAATAGGAGCAAGCATCCCTCCGAGCTTATATTCAAACTGAGCATACCACACTTCGTAACTTTGTTCAGAAGTGGCATGATGAGCTCCGTGGGATGATTGCTTTCCAAGACCAATATTTCCAAGACTTTAGGACTTTCTAGAGACTTGGCATGACTGGCATATTTCTCAACCTCATTTTCCTTCTTCATCCCTCCTCCTCCTTTTTAATTTCTTCTTTTTCTTCCCTATTGATTCTTGTGTCCTTGCCTTGAGGACAATGCCTTGTTCATGCATGGAGGAGTTGTGCATTGACTGTGACTGTGTGATGTGAATGCGTGATTAGTTTGCAGGTCATGTATTTAGGATTAGTTTGCATTTTTAGATGATCATTTCGTTTTTCTTTCTATTTTTAGATTTCCTTTCTTAGTTTTATGTTTATTTTGATGTTTTTAATTTTTAGTTGCATTTTAGGGTTAGCATAAATAAAATAAAAAGCACAAAAAGAAAAAAATGACAAAGCAATAAAAATCATCCGATGATGAGTCTTTAGACTAAGTAGTTTTCTTTGACTTATTTTGATCCTTTGTCTTATGCCTATTTGTGAATGAAACGTTTGATTATAAGTTTTTGAAATGTGCTCCATGTTTTGTTCATCATATTGACTGCAGATTCAATTACTCAATGATTCTTTGCATGAATATTTAGCACATGTGATCTAATGAGCTAGTTGAGCCTAGGTAGTTATCTCGTGAGATTTTGAGCTTGACTGGACTAATTCACCATTTTAGTCTCACATTCTTTTTCATGTGTGGCTCTTCACTGATTTCAAATCTCTAGAACTTACCTGACTTTTGTTCAAGATCACATTTAGCATGCATACTTAGGCAATACGATTGAGGCATTCTTTAAATTTATAAACTGCATTGACTAAATAGCCACCTTTATTATGTATGATTTATCCCTTGCTACCACCTTTGAGCCTTGGCATCGTTTTCTTGATGCAAACCTATGATATGATCCTTGGCCAAATGCATACCTTACCCTTTAGCCAAGGTTATAGAGTTTCATTAGTGATTGGGAGTAGTTTGTGGACAATGACATTGTTGTTTGGTATGGTTTGTTTATATGTGATAAGAGCTTTATGTGATATTTCCCTTGCTGTTAATTGGGTTGAATTTTGTGAGTTCTTAGAAAAAGTGTTGAAAAGTGCAAAATTTCTCTTACCATAATCCTTCTCTTTGAAAGAAAAAAAAAGAAAAAAGCGAATCAACAAAAGAAGGAAAAAAGAAAAAGAAAAAGAGTGTTAAATAAAAAAAAAGAGAAGCAAAGTAATATAAGGATTTGGTATTGACTTCATATTAGATAAACTTTAACACTTTCTTACATTGTGAACCAATTAGGGGTAATTTTGTTTATTTGAGATGTATCAGTGTGAGGAGTATTTTTGTGAAATGTTGGATGAAGATGATTTATACTCATAGTCATTGGCTTTGAGCTCTACAAATTCCAATATATTTATTCCCCTCTTACCTTTACCTATAGCCCAGTTACAATCCTATCAAAGTCCTCATGATTGCCTAGTGTGCTTTGCATTTTAGTGGTGGCAGGTTGGAGAATTTTAGCAAGCTTATGGTAGATTTGATTCTTTGAAATGAGATTTGAGAGAATTACATTATACTTTAAACACATGAGGGATGAGTGCTTTATTCCTAAAATGAGGGTCTACCGGTTCTTTTAGCTCTACCTATTATATGTGTCAATATGATTGTTTAAGTTGATTTAGGCGATCGATTTAATATTTAATGTAATGGTACTTGCTCTTATTTCAAAAACTTCATTCTATTATCTGTTTTGTAATGTTTTCAATCACTTTTGAACTAACTTCTTGGGTTGATTTGGCTATTGATGATGCTATTATTATTTACCAGAGGAGGTTCCTAATCATAGCTTTGGTTTCATAGTTGCTTGGGGACAAACAACGTTTCAAGCATGGGGGAGTTTGATAAGTGCATAGAGTTAACTTCATTTTGGGGTCTTTTTGCTGCATTTTTAGAACGTTATGTTATAATCTACATTTCTATTCCCGTTTTACACTTAGGTATGGTTCTTTTCTGTATTTTATAAGTTTTTGGACCTTTTTACCTTGCTTTGACTCGTAATTGAGTATGATTTGACTCTCCATAGATGCCCCCAAGTCACCATGCTCTTTGAAGGAAAGAAGAGCAAGAGAATTTTGAGACAAAAACAACCACAGACACTCTATGGTGAAGGCGATGATTCATGGTAAACCTAAAACTGCTTACCTCTTCATCTTCCTTCATCTTGTGGCTAAGGATGCTCGGTTTCAAACTTATAAGAGGCCGTTCGACTACAGAAAAGAGAGAGGACTGAGCTCTCTACACTCCTCTCTCTCCTATTTTTCATTAGGTTTTAGGATTTTAGTTTGTATTCTTTAGGGTTAGAGAAGGAAATTGATGGAAAGCATTGGCTTTGGAGTTTTGAAGATTGGGACACCATTGGAGAATCACCATTTGCTATTAAGTTTTCTCTCCTTCGGTATTTTTCTTGAACTTTTATTTTAGATTGTTGTTAAGTGTGAACATGAGTGAGTAGCTTGTTTAGTCTTGTAACGCCTCCAATGCGCATGTCTCACTAATTATGTACTCTTTAATTAAATCCTTAATTAAAACTGATAAACCCGATTATTATAGCACTATCGCCATCCAAAAGGACAAGGCTTTAAGCATGTGCACAAGATATGACATGGGTAAGCATAGATCACAATCATGCACATCCAGACATCATCAAATCATGTTCAAACAATTGCTCACCACCATAATGGTTTACACATCATAATAGAGCAATTCTCCATAAAGTTTGCAACTCTATCAATTGAAGATCTCAAAATTCAATTCCAAAATATTCTTGAACCAACATAATTATTGATCCATCCATATTTCCTTAATCACTTACTTTCTTTAGCTAGTTTTCTAGCATAAGGGCGATTCACTAAGCAGTTGCCTAAAGAAAACAAGACAAACATTTTGAAATATGAGTCAAAGCTCAGTACATGCATTTCTGTGTTGTTAAATAATCACTGAAAAATTATTTGGGCGCCTGCTTTGTAATTCATATTACTTTAAAACAGTAAATGAGATGAACGTAAAATTGTATTGCCAGTCACTATCTAGTAGTGAATCCCTTATAATTGTTATGATCTATAAATGGGTGTACACCTGCCATGCCGATCTGAGGACCTGGCCTAAGGCAGCATGGGTAACTGAAGGCAAGTGCCTTATAAATGATCACTACAGGGTCACTGATTAAGTGATAAATCACTGAGTAAAATAATTTATTAATATACTTTCCAAGGCATTACAAATTTGATAAATATATTCTGATTTCTAGAGATACAGATAATAAACGTACCCGTGGTGTTTGAAATGCAATCTCACTTGATAATATTTATACACAAGGAGGAATGCTAAACTAGGCCCAGATTTTGCTTAAGAAATGTAATGATAGCGATATGTAGTTAGTAAAAAACGCTCACTAAGTAAAAAACGCTCACTTTGATAATTTATAACCTTAATAGAAATTGATTAATTAAATGACATTCGTGACTCAACATTTCAATATAAGATAGATTACACTAAGATGAGTTGAAAACTAAACAAATTAAGGTGCTTTAATTTGAGGTAAAATACATAGAGCAAAATAGACCAATAATAAAATAATTGAGGTTATAATAAAGAGACTTTAATGGTTATAGATGGAATATGTGTTAATGATCTTTCTGAGATGAATAATAAGGGTTTAAGGCCAAGAGGGATGTAATTGGGTTCAGAATTGCTTTGATCACACCAACTTGGCCCAACACGCACTGTTCTTGAGTCATTACTCTCCTCACCTCTCCAATTTCATTCACATGCCCATTTAACTCAGTTTTCAACCCAACTGAGCTTTAACCACAATTAAAGTAGTTAAAATCACTGAACTTTGTATTTTTCTTGCAATATCCATATTCTAGTTCACAGTCTCGTGATATTTTACAACGCTTCAAGATCCACCTTAGAAAATTCATATCTTTCATCCCCGTCTTCAAATTGAGATGTAAAACCTACTATGAAAAGCTTAGGAAGTCCCGTAATACTTTCATTCATAGTGCAAAACACAACTACCACAACACAGCTTTTAAAATTGAGCTTAAAGAAAATTGTGCATAGCTCCAGTTTATCATGCGCAGTCTTTGTAAATCGCCCATAGCGTTTTCCACAAATCTCGGAATGAAGTGTTTCAAGAGGCATTTGAAATATAAAGCATTGACCCATCTATGCAACAAAAATCATAATTTTTTGATGCACCAATTAATACAAGTTTATTTCCAAAGTTCCCTATTTTTGGGTCTATGTCCAGCAAACTTATTTAATTGCATAAATAAACCAAACAACCTCTGTTGGTTACTTATGGGGTTTTCCATAACCCATTAATTTGGGTAAAACTCACATAACATCGTTCTTTTAAGTCAATAAAACATCAAACCTCCAAATTTCACCTAAGTCAATCCAAATAAAATACTTGATGAAAAAATTAAATTAAATTGTGCATGGTCATAAAACCCTAAGTTATGCTCAATTGAAATTCACATCCAAACTCATCCAAAATTATCTTACACAGCATCATATTCACTCCTAATAATGAAGATTACAAAACTAAATCAAAAGAATTCAAGGTCCATCATTTTCAACATCAAGGTTGCATGATCATCCTTGATACCAATTCTTACATACTTCCAAACTCATCAACACATAATAAACATCAAACTAACAATTATTTATATCAAGATAACATGATCCATAATCAAATCTAACATAAAATCAAGAATTAAACAAAGTTGGGTTAAGGTTTTTACCTCACTTACAAGCTTGAAGGAGAGATATGTAGGTGGTGTTTGGGGGTTGTGGGTGTTGGGGGTGATGGCTGGTGGTGTTCGGGTGGCGACGGTAACCTTGGGTTGGTAGCAGACTGGTGAAAATAGTCCTAAACGGTAGCAAAACAATAGCAAAACAAGGGGGCTGACTGTAGGAGAAAGAGGAGAAAGAAGAGAAAGAGGAGGAAAATTTGTGTTTTTCTTGCTTGAAGATTTTTTTTTGGATTTACTAGATACTAGGATGATATTTAAGCTCTAAAAAGTGGCTTCATGCTAAGTATAATTAGATATAAATAATGATAATTATTAAGTCAAATGTGTAAACTTGTTGGGCCTGAAGTTGGGCTCAAATGAATTGGGCTTATGGCAAAAATAATACTTTATTGCCATCCAATTTTTGTATGGCTCAAAATTAAATATTTGTGATGCTCTGAAAAATAATTTAATTTCTTAAACCATATTTATCAAGGCTCACTCTCGATTCACCAGAAATTTTATGATAATTAAAACCTGGGCTGCAAAGTGGGGGCCCAAATGATTTTTTTCCAACTAAAATGATTAAATGTGTTAAATAGATGCGAGAAAAAAATAGCATCATTTAATTAAATAAATAAACATAATTTAGGGTCCAACTATTATAAATCTAAGGACTTGTTAGCTAAAGTATTGATGTTGGATTCTTAATCTTATTGCTTATGCTTATTTTTGTGTTGGAATGATTGAATTCTACCTCGTGATTGAAGTGTGTGGTGAATTTTGGCCAAATTTGCTTGCTTATACTAGATAGTTGAGTGAAGTACCAAAAGGAGAAACTTGCTATTTGACCAACAAGATAGGACTTAATTTAGCAATACTTGAAAGAGATTTGCTTGTTAAGAGGAAACTTTAGCTAATCAAAAACCTATAACTTAGATTAAAACAAGGGCATTTGAAAGAATGTTGATAGGATTAGTTTAGGCAATTCAATTTATTTAAGAAAAGGCCAAATTTTATATCGGTTGCACGCCTTTCAATCATCCAATCTAAGTTAAGTGCATGATTTAATCCATTGATCTAACTCTTTACAAGGAGAAATAATTTCGTAGATATTGCAATTTGATTGAATTTCCCAATTAGTTAATTTGCGTAATTCGAATAACTCATTGGAACTTGTTTGCTTAGCCTTTTATTATACGTTAAAACTCAATATATTACATTTGGTCTCTATGGGAACAATATTGAAACTAAATTACAACACTCATATGCTTGCGAGAGTGTCAGCTAAATAGTCTTCCCATTTTCCTTGGAAATTCAAAATAATGGACTTAGCATATCTTTTAGGATGTGATTGACCCTTTCTATTTGGCCATTAGTTTGGGGATGATAGGAATTACTAAAGTTTAATTTAGTTCCTAGGGCTTGTTGTAGGGAACCCCAAAATTGGGATTGGAATCTGGTATCTTTATTCGAGACTATGTCCTTTGGTATGTCATACAATCTCACAATTTTCTTTTCATACAATTAGGCTAATTTGCCCTCTGTCCAGCCATCTTTAATGGGTATGAAATGTGGAGACTTAGTGAGCCGGTTTACTATTGTCCAAATGGCATTTTTCTTTGTGGGAGTCATGGGTAAGCCTATTATGAAGCCCATAGATATGGATCCCACTTCCATATGGGAATTTCTAAGGGTCTTAGTCCATCGACGGGAGGTTGATGCTCCACCTTCACCTTTTGCCACGTAAGGCACCTATCCACACATTCCACTACTTCATTTTTCATATTTGGCCAGCAGAAGTTCTTCCGCAAGTCATCATACATCTTCGTCCCTCTAGGATGTATGGAAATGTGGTGTTATAGACCTCTTCTAAGATTCTCTCCTTATTCCTTCTTGCTTGGGCACACATATACGATTTTGGAACCTCAAGTTGTCATCTTCTTGCATTAGGAATCTAGGCGACTCGTATTTTTCTATGCCTTGTCGTATCCTTTCTAACTCATTATCATTAGCTTGCCCAGCTTTTATTTCCTTAAAAATGGAGGGCTTGACTTCTAGTGCAGTTATAAAAGTCTTTTTCCTTTGGTTAAATCGATTCCAGCTGCTTGTAGGTCTCGATTGAGAGAGAGTTGGGAGATGATTACAGTATTTAGATTGTGCTGGGATTTTCTACTCAAGACATCTGCTACTATGTTCGCCTTACTCGGGCGATACTAGATGAGTAAATCGTAGTACTTAAGCAACTCTAACCATCTCCTTTACCTCCAATAATGCTCTTTCTGGGTAAATATGTATTTAAGCTCTTATGGTGAGTGCATATCATGTAGAGAACTCTATACAAGTAGTGTCTTCATATTTTCAATGCGGAAACAATGACAGCTAATTCCAAGTCATAGGTTGGGTAATTCCTTTCATAAGGCTTTAGCTGGCACTAGACGTTAGCTATTACCTTCCTATCTTGCATCAAGACACACCCTAGGCCGTTCCTTGATGCATAACTATATATGGTGTGCATCTTGCCTTCCTTAAGTAAGGTTAGCACCGGTGTTATATTTAGTCACTTTTTCAACTCCTGAAATGCCTGCTTACATTTGTTTGACCACTCAATTTGGTCATTTTCTTTAACTAATTGGTTAATGGAAGGGCTATATTTAAAAAAGTTCGCACAAACCTCCAGTACTATCCTGCCATGCCAAGAAAACGTTTGACTTCAGCATAGTTGTTGGCCTTGGCCATTCCATTACGACTTTAATTTTTTGTGGGCCCACCTTAATCCTTCCCTTAGACACCACATGGCCTAAAAACATCACTTCATCCAACCAAACTTCAAACTTTGGTAACTTAGTATATACTTGGTGCTCTCTCAATGTTTGCAGTATAATCCTTAGATGCTTAGCATGCTTCTCCTTATCTTTGTAGTGTATCAGGATATCATCTATAAACACCACCAAAAATTCGTCCAGATATGGCCTGAAAACTCTGTTGATCAAATTCATAAGTACCACAGAGGCATTGGTAAGCTCAAAGGGCATTTAAATAAATTTATAATGCCTGTATCTTGTTCTGTAGACAGTTTTGGGTGTATCCTCTGGCTTGATTCTAAGTTGATGATACCCTGACTTCAAATCTATGTTTGAAAATATTCCGGCCCTTGTAACTGCTCAAATAAATCATTAATTCTACATAAAAGATACTTATTTTTAATTGTGATTTTATTCAGTTCCGTGCAGTCTATGCACAATCTGAGGGCGCCATCCTTCTTCTTCATAAATAGCACTGGAGCTTCCCAGGGTGAAGTGCTTAGCTTAATGAATCCCTCCGGTAAGAGTTCCTCTAGCTAACTTTTCAATTCTTTTAACTCTATTGGGCCATTCTATAGGGTGCTTTAGATATTGGCTGTGACCCAGGAAGCAACTCTATCTCAGAGTACATTTCTTTTTGGTGTGGCAGCCTATGCAATTCCTTGGGAAACACATTAGGAAATTCGCTCACTACAATTGTATGTTGGATGGTTACTCTTGGTGCCTCACATTCTGTTACATAACATAGATAACTATTACGCCCTTGTCTTATGAATATTCTAGCATTATAAGAGATATCACTAGGTTTTTATCTTGCACTCGTTCTCCCTAAAACTAAACCCTTTTTCCCTGCTAATTTCATATCCCAAACTTTTTCAATTCGCAATTTATTATAGCTCCATATTTTGGCAACCAATCCATTTCCAATATCAAATCAAACTCCGACTGGTCAAACTTAATTAGATCCCTAGGAAAGCTCTCACTCGATAGGGCAATAGGTACACCTTTGTAAATAATTATGCGCTTAACTAATTGCCTATTAGGTAAGTTGATCTGGCATTCAGCTATAGCTTTATGGGAGCCAAGGTCTAATTGGGAAATTACTTAAAGTGATATGAATGAGTGTGTGGCTCTTGAATCAAATAATACATAAAATAGTTTGGAATTTAAAAAGAGGGTTCTAGTGACTACCGTACTAGTTGCATGTTCTTCCTTCTTGTTCATCACATATGCTCGCCCTACATTTGTGGGATTGATTGCAGTGGGCTCAGGACACGGATTGAGTAGTAACCTAGTGATCCCTTTTTTCATAGTTCTTTATCTCTTAGGGAAGTTATAAACTGTGTGCTTAGTGCCAGCATACGAGGTGCACTTGTTTGTTCCCAATCTGCAATCTGTTGTGGCAGGATTGCTCCTCCCACATTTACCAGATGGTTGAAGAATTGCTAGGTGACTCTTAGCTTGTCCCTAGTTTAGGTCTCTTTGGTACCATGCTTTGACTAGTGCTTCCTTGGTCATTCCATTCCCTTTATGGGTTTCTTGGGTTAATGGCTTTCAACTCATGTTTTATCCTTTCAACTTCTCATGCTCGCTCATAAATTTCTTAATAAGTCTTAATTGGCTGTCCCGTATGCTGATTCCTAATGTAAAAAGCCAACACCTCTTCAAACCTTCACATTTTCACCCTCTTATGGGCATCAAAATCAGGGGCAAAGTGAGATAATTGAATAAACTTGGCAACATATTAAGTCCCTGTCATGTTATGAGTCATTCTCAACTTTAGAAAGCCCCCTTCTTTCTAGGACTGCAGTGAAACTAGGTAGACATTAGCCCTTAGCTCCTCCAGAAATTCACTCCAAGTGAACTTAGGCCCTTGATATTTGTCCTTTATAGTATTCCATCATATATCAAATTCTCTTGATAGGTCAAATGTGCCTATATTCACCTTTTTGTCCTCGGGGACCTTAACCACTACAAAGATCTTCTCCATATTCCTAACCCATTCCTCCAACTCCAGTGGGTTTATTTTTCCATCGTACACCTGAGGGTTCCCATTTTTCTCCATGTCTGTTAACATATCAACATTAGAAGAGCTCTCGGTACATACAGCAGGGGTAGGCACTTTCTTAAGGAGTTCCTGTATCAAGTTTCCCCAATACATAGGGCCTGAACATTTGGATGGACTGAGGGAAGGGATAGCTTGGTTCAAGGACTGGTGCGGTCACTGCGTATGATTCTATAGGCAATTCATTGAGTACCTGATTCCCCTCCTAAGTCCTCGTTATTAATGCTTTCATAGTGGTTGTTACTTGTAGCATGTGACCTTCTATATAACAATAAACATTTTATCATATTTAGTTCTTCCTCCACGCTAATAACGATGTAGTTTTATGGGTATAAGTTTGGAATCTGAACAACATGTGATTTAAGACCAACGATACGTAATAGGCAAATTAAAAAAACTTAAACAACATAGGAGGTCTCCAGTCATGGTTAGTTTGGCTCGCATATACACCTACTTTCCTTTACATCTGTATAGATATATACCTCCCATAAACAATAAAGGTCGAGTAAACTATACAAAAGAGAATCATCTAGACCATTATGGACCTAGGGCAAAAATATACACCTGTTGTAGACGTCTGACGATCGTTAGTAGGATTGTAGTTCGGGTCATCATCATATCATCAGTCTTTGAGTCTGAACTAACATTAATGATCTTCGTATCTAATTTGCCTTATCACCCTAGCTCATCTTGATCTCGCAACTCATCGTCATGGTTAGGGTCCACCACAAGCACCTCGAGGGACTTAGTACGTCAATGATAACATATGACCCAGTGGAGTCCTTAGAATGGTTAGGAGTGAAAGGAAAAGGCTCGGGCCCCTTATCAAAGTCAAATAGCGGTTGAATGCTTCTTGCTTAATTGGTGGGGATAGCACTAAGGATGAGGTTCCAGAAGAATCGACGGATGGAGCTAGGGGTGGTAGAAACAAAAACTCAAGGAATAGGTATGATGTAACCTGAGGTAGGGCATCTGCTTACCCAAGCCACTCATGCATAAGAAGATCACATGTGATAGCGGCCTAAGCACTGGATCCTTGAATCCTCGTGCAGTTTGCCCCAGGGTCTCCTATCATGAGAAAGTCATGGTATCGCATCCTAAAATGGATCCAAACCCTAACATATGGTAGGGTCCAAAGCAAGCAATGGGCTCTAATAAGGGGCTATGAAAGGTGGGGTGGGGGTTCTGTAAATGTGGTTGTACATACGCCTCCAAGCGTGGATAATGGTCTACAACCAAATTCCCGGGCATCATAAAAACCGTATAGGGATCAACGGGAATGCCATCGAAAATACACCATGGTCAAAGATCATCTCATAGCTAGCCATTTTATTATACAAGTAATTCACACATTAGACATACAGTTCAACATCCACAGCCCTTTATGAAATGTAGAAACAAAACAAGACATGGCGTAGACAAGTAAACTCGCTGTCTTTCTCCTACAACCCTCTTAACCCCTGCTTAATGCTTATGCCCATCCTATGGCTCACAATGTGTAAAGCTTGTCGTGGAGCTTACAAATTCAACCACTATGTCGGTTATTAAATACTTTTTATAGCATAAGGAAGTAGGGATCGATCCACGAGAAAAGATTGTTTTAAAAAGGCTAACTTAATTCTAAATGATTTTACTAATCCAATTTATTAAATCTAATCTTAATAATTCTAAAATAATTAAAATCTAACGAATAAAAATCTGGAAAAAAACACCCAATGATGCTCCTAAATATTTTGGATTATATTCTGGAAATAAAACAGTAAAAAGTTTCCCTAAATAACTTAGAAAAATAAAATCAGAATAATAACTGAAATTCTAATTAAAATTCAAAACAGCAAATAATAATCAGAAAATAAATATTAAAAATGTCAAACAGTAACCTAAAATATTATTCTTCAGGTATATAAGCTTATAAACTCTAAACTGCATCTACTTTCTTTCAGAAAAATCAGATCAGAAAATTAGCACAGAATATTCAGCAGAATCATAAATCTAAAATTAGAAATAAAATAATCAGCCTAAATATAAATACGAAATTAATCAAGAAAATGACCCTAATTCTAGGACATAATTTTCTGGACTTAACAACACCTAAAAATCGTGATTTAACAATTAAAATCGAAATTTTCAGAATTAATAACCTAAAAACCTGCACATATCAATTTCGCAAAATAATTTTGAAAAATTATCAAATAACTTCCAAAAATTACGAAATTAAATATGGGCAGACTAGGACACTAAATAGACTCTAGGAACTAATAAAAATAGAAAAAGAACAGGAATAACTATTTTTAGTCTAATTTCCAAAAAACCAGTAATTAGATACTAAAACTGAATATAAATTAATCTAAAATTATAACCACTATAAAAATCAAAATATAAAATATCTAAAATTACCTAGACACTCCTAAAAGACTATACTTTTGGGGGAGGGTTGATTGAATTTATTTTTAAGCTAATAAAAATAGAACAAAAATTAACAAACTAATCAAATTAACTCTAGGCAACAAATAATGATCAAAAGTTGTCAAATTTATGAAGAATACTTAGTATAATCTCAATCCACCATGCAAATTAATATTTATCATTAACACACAAGTTAATTTCATTTATGAGTTAAACTGTAGAAGACATCCACCAGCGGTTCTTTCCCGTTTTTCCTTAGATTTTAGTTTACTTAGGTCCAGCCCTAATATAAACCCTACTAATTTGATAATCTTTACATCAGCGTAAAAATTTAACCAAGTCAGAGCATTAAGAATTAGAGAAACATCATTTAACACTTTACAACCAATTTACCAGCAAATCGATTTAACAAAGATCTAAAGCGATTACCTAATTAAAAGAGAAGGGTTTGAGCCATCCATAATTAATTAGGGTGATACCTAAGCCTAAAAGATTATAACTTTTACGTATTATAATCTTCTAAACTATCAATCGAAATTGTATTTAATCAACTAGCATGCATTCTAATCGATTTAACACAAATTTCATAAACGATGAACGCTAATCGCTAAAGAATCATGAATATAAATCAACTAGGCAATAAAGCATAAAACTTGTTTCAAAATATAAATTTAGCATGGCTTCAAGAAAATTATACTAAGCATAAAAAATCACTCACTCATATTAAAAATAAAATCACAATATTTATCAATAATCATGTTTAATAATTAACTAAACAAGATTGAATAAACTAAAATAAAATAAAGTAAACAAAATAAAGAAAAATAACACTACACTTTGGTTTGAGGAGGTGTTGTGCGTGGGGCTGTATGATGATGAAGAAGTTCGGTGGTGAGGTGCGGAGATTATGGAGAAGGTGAGGCGATGATGTTGATGATGATGCGATGACGATGACGATGAGATGAAGGGTGGTGATTGAAGGTGGCGTGATGGTGATTATGTATGAGGAGATGGTGGGGTGAGCAAACGGGCGTGGGTCTTGCCATGAGGATGATGGGTTAGGCGTCGGTAAAATTTTGTGAGGAGATGATTATTATATGGAAAGTGAGGGGGTTAGGTTTAGTAAATTGGGGTTTTCTTCATCTCTTCCTTAGATTTCTTTTCCTCCAAGACTTCTTATTTTCTTCCAACTCTTGAAACCCTAGCCCAATTAAATAATTATAAAAATAATATTTTTCATAAATTATTTATTGGACCGTCTTTTCAGCAAATCGTGTAAAATCGGAGTTTCGACGTCTTGTCTTCTCATTTTTATTTTATTAATGCCTAACCTGAAAAATATATAAAATAAAGTAAATTAGATGCAATAATGTGTAACATATAGTCAAAATAATTAATAAAACGATGCATGATTTTTGGCTTAACAAATTCTCCCACACTTAGACTCCTCGTGCAAAGAAATCTACGACTCGACCTAAAACTCACCTTTCCTTTTCTTATAAAATCATGCATATTTATGATATTCATACGAGGTCAGGGCTTGCTTAAGAAAAACAATGTTATTGAATTAATTAGTCTCTCCTTCAATAAGTAAATACTTGCTAGACATCCAACTATTCTTAGAGAGTTTATTCATCAAGCTCATAATATTTTTATAATGAAGTAACAAGATCAATAATTATCCATCCCTTTTAGATATGCATACACCGATCAAGAGGTCTAAAAGTTTATGATAGAAAAATTGAGGCACAGTATAGTTATAGAGATAATTGAACTAGGTAGAATAACTAATTGAATTGATTCTAAACTTGCCTTGTATTTATTTTTCTTATTCTTCTTCTTTTTTTTCTCAAACTCCACTTGCGCACGTATTCGAGGCCGATATAGGGTCTTAGAAATTAAACACTCCCTGTTCACACTCACTCGAATAGAGGTGCTGGAGCAACCATTTTATTTTCATCATTACTTTTATTTATTTTAATGGCTCACTAATATGGGAAGCAAGCTTTCTAGTGGCAGTATTGCCTCAAAGGGTAACACCCAGTAGCGCATGCCTCAAAGGGGTACTTGTCATTTCTAATTTTGACTCTCTTTTCTCTTTTATTTCTTTTTCATAGATGAAAAATAGACAAGTAAAATCACAATTTTAATGAGTTATTCAACTAATTCAATAGTTTAGAAAATGGGTGGGTCATTTTATTGCCTCTGTACGGCTATATAACATGACCAAATGAGATGGATAATCAAGAGAGTTACTCCTTAAAAAGATATATGAGGATCAACTCAAACTTCTCTAAAGGATAACTATTATGCCTAGAAGTCTTCACTTATAAAAGAATAAACTGCAAAATAGCTAATAAAACAAAAAAATTTTTCTAAACAAGCAAGCCTAGCATAAACTCACATCATGCATTATTTATAAGAAAAGAATTTTTTTTGTATTTTTTTGTTTTTTTTCGATTTTCTTCTTTTTTTTTTTCAGAATAAAAACTGTAGGAATTAAATGCAGGATGCACCCCCCCACACTTAATTCATGCATTGTCCCTAATGCATGCAAAAAGATAGAATTAATGAAAACAAAAGCAAAAGTAAATAGGAACCTCCCTGAAAACGTTGGGTTGCCTCCCAACCAGCACCTTTGTTTATAGTCTTTAGCTCGACTTTATGAAGCTCATGGATCCTCAAGTCGGATCTCTTCTATTAAACACACCTGGTCTCCTTCATAGAAATGCTTTAGCCTGTGACCATTCACTTTGAAAATCTTGTTAGTAGCAAAGGATTTAATCTCTACAGCACCATGGGGATAAGTCTTTGCTACTTCAAAAGGTCCTAACCACCTAGAGTTTAACTTACCAGGAAAGAGTCTCAGTTTAGAATTGAATAACAACACTTTCTCACCTACTTGAAATTCTTTCCTAATGAGTTTGGCATCGCAAAATGTTTTGGCCTTACCCTTATAGATGACTGAATTGTCATAAGCTTCTAAGCGTATTTCTTCTAGTTCCTGCAATTGCAATTTACGCTCTTTCCCTGCTAACTGATAATCAAGATTGCATTGCTTCACAGCCCAATATGATTTATGCTCAATTTCTACAGAGAGGTGACACGGTTTTCCAAAGACCAATCTGTAGGGTGACATACCAATTGGAGTCTTATATGCAGCCCTGTAAGCCCAAAGAGCCTCCTCTAGCCTAAGGCTCCAATCCTTCTTATCTGGCTTAACTACTTTTTCAAGGATGCCCTTAATCTCTTTATTAGAAATTTCAGCTTGGCCATTAGTTTAGGGATGATAACTAGTAGATACCTTATGAGTTATATGATACTTAGCTAGTAAGGCACCTAGAGTTCTGTTACAAAAATGAGTCCCCTTATCACTGATGATCGCTCTTGGCACTCCATATCTATGCAAATTTAGGGATTTAACATGTTTCACCACAGTCTTAGCATCATCAGTCCTAGTGGCTACAGCTTCTACCCATTTGGATACATAATCAACAATCACAAGAATATAGGTATATCCAAAAGAAAGGGGAAAGGGTCCCATGAAATCAATGCCCCATATATCAAAAATTTCACAAACATACATATTATACAGAGGCATTTGATTCCTCCTTGATAAGTTTCCAGCCTTTTGGCACACTTCACATCTTTTACAGAATTCATAAGTATCACTAGAAATAGTGGGCCAATAAAAACCACACTCAAGCACTTTATGTGATGTTCTTTTAGGTCCAAAGTGTCCCCCACTTTCTGAAGAATGACAGAAGGTTAGAATAGAATGAATTTCAATATCATCTACACATCGCCTTATAATCTGGTCACCACAAAACTTCCATAAATATGGCTCATCCCAAACATAATATTTGGATTTAGCTCTTATTTTCTCTCTTTCAGCTCTAGTCAACTCAATGGGAAAAGTTTTGGTGACTATATAATTTACAATATCAGCATACCAAGGCAATCTACTAGTCATAGCATACAGAGTCTCATCAGGAAAACAATCAGTAAAAGGGCTACCACTCTCCCCTGTTTCTAATCTACTTAGATGGTCAGCAACTAAATTCTTAGCTCCAGGCTTATCTCTAATTTCTAGTTGAAATTCTTGCAACAATAACATCCATCTAATTAACCTGGGCTTTGAATCTTTCTTTTCCAATAAGCGTTTGAGGGCAGAATGATCAGAATAAACAGTAACTTTAACACCCAACAAATAAGGACGGAATTTTTCAAGCGCAAAAACAACAGCATACATCTCCTTTTCTGTAGTGGTGTAGTTACACTATGCAGGATCAAGAGTTCTAGAAGCATAATATATTACATGAGGTACCTTCCCAACTCTTTGACCTAGAACTGCCCCATTGCCTTATCACTAGCATCACACATTAACTCAAAAGGTAAGGCCCAATTTGGGGGTTGCACAATAGGAGGAGAAGTCAATGTTAACTTCAATTGATCAAAAGCCCTCATACAATTCTTATTAAAATTAAAAGGGATGTCCTTTGCAAGCAGGGTACATAAAGGAGAAGCAATCTTAGAAAAATCTTTGATGAACCTCCTATAGAACCCCGCATATCCTAAGAATGATCTCACATCTTTGACACACTTTGGATAGGGTAGAGACTGAATGATATCAACTTTAGCTCTATCTACCTCTAATCCCCTTGATGATACTACATGCCCCAGTACTACCCCATGCTCTACCATGAAATGGCACTTTTCAAAGTTCAAGACCAAATTGGTTTCAATGCAACGTCTAAGCACAAGAGTAAGATGATGCAAGCACTCATCAAATGAATCACCATGTACAGTAAAATCATCCATAAAAACCTCCATAATCTTGGTGATAAAATCAGAAAAGATACTCATCATACATCTTTGAAAGGTAGCAGGTGCATTACATAAACCAAAAGGCATACGTCTAAAAGTATAAGTGCCAAAATGACAAGTAAAGGTAGTCTTTTCCTGATCTGCAGGAGCTATAGGGACCTGAATATAACCTGAGTAGCCGTCCAAAAAGCAATAATGTGACCTCCCAGCTAATCTCTCTAACATTTGGTCCATGAAAGATAATGGAAAATGGTCCTTCTTAGTGGCCTTGTTAAGCTTTCTATAGTCAATACACACTTTCCAACCACTCTGGACTCTAGTAGGTATCAACTCTCCTTCATTATTTTGCACTACGGTTGTTCCCCCCTTTTTAGGAACCACATGAATAGGACTAACCCACTCAGAGTCAGCAATGGGGTAGATCACCCCAGCATCTAACCACTTAAGAATTTCTTTTTGGACTACCTCCATCATAGGTGGATTAAGTCTCCTCTGAAGGTCCCTCTTAGGCTTCGCACCTTTTTCTAAGGTAATAGTATGTGAGCACAAGGTAGGGCTAAGGCCTTTGAGATCTGCTAAAGTCTACCCTATGGCTTAGCTATGTTCTCTAAGCACTTTAATAAGTTTTTCCTCCTGGTCCAAAGTGAGTGCACTAGAGATAATCACAGGCAAAGTCTCATTGTCCCCTAAATAAGCATATTTTAAATTTTTAGGTAAGGGTTTCAATTCCAGTTTAGGAGGTGAGATACTTGAGGGAAGTAACTTAGCATGCTTTTCAGACAGTTCAAGTTTGTTAGGACCATTATGCTCTTGCAAGTGAGACAAAGAACTTATCACTTCATCTAACTTATCATTAACTGGATATGGCACTTTTTGGGACTCAGTAGGATCAAGACTCTTAGCAAGCATAGTAAATAACTCATCCTCATGGGACAAGTCATAGACATCTTGAGATAACTCATCAAAAACATCAAGTGCATATAGGTAGTTAACATCAGAAGGAAACCGCATGGCATCAAAAATATTGAACTTAATAACCTCACCATCAAATTCCATAGTTAGTGTCCCTTCGTGCACGTTAATTTTAGTCCTAGCAGTTTTTAAAAAGGGCCTGCCAAGCAAGATGGGAATATCATGACATGCTTCACCTATGTTCATTACATAAAAGTCAGCAGGAAACACTAGTTCATTCACTTGAACCAAAACATCCTCTAACACTCCATCAGGATAAGTGTTGCTCCTATCAGCTAATTGAATTACTATGCCAGTTTTCTTTAATTTGCCTAGATTCAGTTTGTCATAAACAGATCTAGGCATAACATTAATAGAGGCACATAAATCAAGCATAGCTTTATCAAAGCAAAGGTTTCCTATTTTGCAAGAGACAGAAAACACACCAGGGTCTTGACACTTGGGGGAAAGTTTTCTTTGAAAAACAGTAGACACATTTTCCCCCACACTTATCTTCTCATTACCAACTAACTTTCTTTTGGTAGTGCATAATTCTTTTAAGAATTTAGCATAACGAGGCATCTGTTTAATGGCATCAAGGAGAGGTATATTAATTTCTACCTTCCTAAAAGTCTCTAAAATCTCTTGGTTAGCCTCATTAATCTTAGATGCAGGGCTCCTAAATCTACTAGGGAAAGGTGGGATTGGTTTGTAAGATTCTCTTTTCTTTTCTCCTAATTCCTTAGTAGTTTGATTAGACTCTGTATCTAATTCTGGTTCAGCCCCTTTCGCTTCTAACTCAGGTTCTACTTCTCTTTTCTTCGTAGGTTCCTTTAACTCTTTCCCACTTCTAAGTGTCATGGCATTAACATTCTCCTTGGGGTTAGGATAAGGTTGAGATGGTAACCTATTTTGCAATTGGGCTTGCAAGTTACTAACTATGGTATCAGTCGCTGTTTGTCTCTCTTGAACCTGCTTAAGGGTGGTTTCCATACTCTGGAACCTATCATCCATTTTTTAAGGACTTGTTCTAAGAGAAAATTAGTCCTATCTTGATTAGAAGGTTGATGAGAGGGTTGATCAAAACCAGGTGTATTTGGCTTAGGGCCATACCTAAGGTTATGATGGTCTCTCCATCCTTCATTGTAAGTATTCGAATAGGGATCATACCTTCTTTGATTTTGGTTACAGTAAAGAGCATTAACATTACCTTCTTGTAGAGTAGGACATGCATCAGTAGAATGTCCTTCTAGATAACAAATACCACATATTACTGCTTTTTGGATACCCTCAGTAATAATCTTATTTAACATAGCTGTAATGTGAGATAACTGATTCTCTAGAGATGAACTAGAACCCATCTCATTTACCCTTTTAACTTATGAGTCCCTAGCACCAAACTGCTGAGTATTTTGGGCCATTAAATTAAATAGATTTCTAGCATCAGCTAGTGTTTTATTAACCAGAGTCCCCCCACTAGCAGCATCTACCATATTACGGTCCATAGAAAGTAAGCCCTCATAAAAATATTAAATCAATAGTTATTCAGTTATTTGATGTTGGAGACAACTAGCACATAACTTATTAAATCTTTTCCAGTACTCACAAAAAGTTTCCCCATTCATTTGTTTGATTCCACATATATCTTTCCTAATAGATCCAATACAGGATGCAGGAAAAAACTTTTCTAGAAACGATTTATTCAATGCAGTTTATGTAGAAAAAGATCCAGCAGGCATATAATATAACCAGTCCTTAGCATTACCAAGTAAAGAAAAGGGAAAGGTCCTTAGTCTAATTTGGTCCTCAGGAATTTCTTTAGGCACCATAGCAGAACATGTAATAAGGAATTCACTAATGTGTCTATAGGGGTCCTCTCCAGCTAATCCATGAAACTTAGATAATAAATTAATAAATCCTGAATTTAATTTCAAAGGTTTATCTAAAACAGTATAAGTAATGGACATTGGTTGGGTTTCTAAGTTAGGAGCAGCAAGTTTCCAAAGAGTAGACATGATTACCTCTTTAATCCTAAAACTTACTGGGTCAGGCTGACTCTCTTTGATTTTAGCTTTCAATGATTGATCCCTGACCTCTCCAGTGTCCTTACCACTCCTTAATTTCGTACACTAAAACAAGTCCTACAAAAATAGAATACTAAAGTTAAAACAAAGCAATGGTAGGAGTAAAATTAAATAAAAATAAACTAGCAATTTAATTTTCTTTCCCCGGCAACGGCATCAAAATTTGTAAAGCTTATCGTGGAGCTTACAAATTTAACCACTACATCGGTTATTAAATACTTTTTATAGCATAAAGTAGTAGGGATTGATCCACGAGGAAAGATTGTTTTAAAAAGGCTAACTTAATTCTAAATGATTTTACTAATCCAATTTATTAAATCTTTTCTTAATAATTCTAAAATAATTAAAATCTAACGAATACAAATCTGGAAAAAACATCCAATGATGCTCCTAAACATTTTGGATTATATTCTGGACATAAAACAGTAAAAAGTTTCCCTAAATAACTTAGAAAAATAAAATCAGAATAATAACTGAAATTCTAATTAAAATTCAAAACAGCAAATAATAATTAGAAAATAAATATTAAAAATGTCAAACAGTAACCTAAAATATTATTCTTCAGGTATATAAGCTTATAAACTCTAAATTGCATCTACTTTATTTCAGAAAAATCAGATCAGAAAATTAGCACAGAATATTCAGCAGAATAATAAATCTAAAATTAGAAATAAAATAATCAGCCTAAATATAAATACGAAATTAATCAAGAAAATGACCCTAATCCTAGGACATAATTTTCTGGACTTAACAACACCTAAAAATCGTGATTTAACAATTAAAATTGAAATTTTCAGAATTAATAACCTAAAAACCTGCACATATCAATTTCGCAAAATAATTCTGAAAAATTATCAAACAACTTCCAAAAAGTACGAAATTAAATATGGGTAGACTAGGACACTAAATAGACTCTAGGAACTGATAAAAATAGAAAAAGAATAGGAATAACTATTTTTAGTCTAATTTCCAAGAAACCAGTAATTAGATACTAAAACTGAATATAAATTAATCTAAAATTATAACCACTCTAAAAATCAAAATATAAACTATCTAAAATTACCTAGACACTCCTAAAATACTATACTTTTGGGGGGGTCGATTGAATTTATTTTTAAGCTAATAAAAATAGAACAAAAATTAACAAACTAATCAAATTAACTCTAGGCAACAAATAATGATCAAAAGTTGTCAAATTTATGAAGAATACTTCGTATAATCTCAATACACCATGCAAATTAATATTTATTATTAACACACAAGTTAATTTCATTCATGAGTTAAACTGTAGAAGACATCCACCAGCGGTTCTTCCCCGTTTTTCCTTAGATTCTAGTTTACTTAGGTCCAACCCTAATATAAACTCTACTAATTTGATAATCTTTACACCAGCGTAAAAATTTAACCAAGTTAGAGCATTAAGAATTAAAGAAACATTATTTAACACTTTGCAATCAATTTACCAGCAAATCGATTTAACAAAGATCTAAAGCGATTACCTAATTAAAAGAGAAGGGTTTAAGCCATCCATGATTAATTAGGGTGATACCTAAGCCTAAAAGATTATAACTTTTACGTATTATAATCTTCTAAACTATCAATCGAAATTGTATTTAATCAAGTAGCATGCATTCTAAGCGATTTAACACAAATTTCATAAACGATAAACGCTAATCGCTAAAGAATCATGAATATAAATCAACTAGGCAAAAAAGCATAAAACTTGTTTCAAAATATAAATTTAGTATGGCTTCAAGAAAATTATACTAAGCATAAAAAATTACTCACTCATATTAAAAATAAAATCACAATATTTATCAATAATCATGTTTAATAATTAACTAAACAAGATTGAATAAACTAAAATAAAATAAAGTAAACAAAATAAAGAAAAAGAACACTACACTTTTGTTTGAGGGAGGTGCTGTGCGTGGGGCTGTATGATGATGAAGAAGTTCGGTGGTGAGGTGCGGAGATTATGGAGAAGGTGCGGAGATGATGATGATGATGATGCGATGACGATGACGATGAGATGAAGGGTGGTGATTGAAGGTGGCGTGATGGTGATTATGTATGAGGAGATGGTGGGGTGAGCAAACGGGCGTGGGTCTTGCCGTGAGGATGATGGGTTAGGCGTCGGTAAAATTTTGTGAGGAGGTGATTATTATATGGAAAGTGAGGGGGTTAGGTTTAGTAAATTAGGGTTTTCTTCATCTCTTACTTGGATTTCTTTTCCTCCTAAACTTCTTGTTTTCTTCCAACTCTTGAAACCCTAGCCTAATTAAATAATTATGGAAGTAATATTTTCCGTAAATTATTTATTGGACTGTCTTTTCAGCAAATCGTGTAAAATCGGAGTTTCGACGCCTTGTCTTCTCATTTTTATTTTATTAATGCCTAACTTGGAAAATATATAAAATAAAGTAAATTAGATGCAATAATGTGTAACATATAGTCAAAATAATTAATAAAACGATGCATGATTTTTGGCTGAACACAATGACACCTAACTCTTGCTCTGATACCATAAATTGTAACACCCAAGCCTTATAACCACTAGATTAGTCATAATTAAACAGTTAACTAGGCTTATACGCAGCGAAATTAGCAAGGCTTGAAATGTGACAGCTGCCCCTCAGGGACTAGGCAACAAAAAAATCCAAGTACCCAACAAACGAGACCATCCAGTCACCTAAGCATGCCATGACGTTACATCCCATTATATAATGAAGTATACCATAAAGTCATACTTAAGTCGAAAATAAGTCAAGCTAAAATAGCCTGCTCTTAAAGTACATTACATCATTATTGCTACTTAGACAGACTAAAAGACTTGATGCTGATAGGACTGCCACTGTGAGCCTCTATATTCCCCAATTCAACTTCATATGAACCCAAAGATCACTTCTTGTTCCATTCAGTTTTGATAGAAGTAGGCACCTTGCCTTTAAAAAAAAAAAAAAAGAAACAGGAAAATGAGCAAAGCCCAATACATCTACCCTTATACAGTAAAAATAACTACAAGAAAAGTAATGAGTCCATGTATTTTAGTTCTTTCTATCTCAAAATAACAAAGAGAGAGATATGGTGAAAACCATTGCTATATTAATTATTATCTGGTTAACCCCTTATTATTGATAATTGCAATCATGATAATATTATTCCTTCATATCGATTAGGAAGTCTGATTGGCCAAAACTGGTTGACACTAGCCAAGTTTAAATTGTATTTTGTTTTGATATCCACTTATATGTGATTTAGATGGGCCCTTTGATGTGGAGTGCCAAAACTAAATAGAAATGTTGCCATTTTAAAAGTGTCATACTTAGTTGCTTTGAATAAAGGAAAAGCGAACTCTGTAAAGGTTTAGGGAATATACATACCTTGCATGATGCTCTCCCTTATCTAATGAGTTACCTTGGCTCGTTCGGTGATTGAGAGGCCTTCTAACTTCTGTCCAAAATGGACAACTTAATGAAACTGATCATAATTAAATAAGCTAATCTTATTAATACTATGACGCTTTCCTAATAAGGAGTTTTGTGAACTTAGTAATCAAAACACATTCCTATTTCATGATCTTGAATTATAGGCACCTAATCATGATTACTTTTATTAGAGCGCGTATTCGTTTTGTTAATATTAAAGCACTTAAATCACACCACCATTAAAAGAGAAGGGAAAAGAGTCCCAAAAACATACTTTTAACCATCTATTGGCTCAACAAGCTTTTCCTCACTTTCTTGGCTTGCACGCCACCTTCAAAGATTAAGAAAAACCTAGCTTGCATCATCATAGCCTTATAGAATTTAGAGGATTATTAATTTCACCCAATTTGTTGTATTTATAACCCAAAGAAAATATTTTTATTCCACATTATTAATTCTTCCTCAATCTCTAACTAACTTCAACTTTACTTGAGCTAAATTTTTATTTCTACCCTAACTTCTTTAAAAACTCATTCTGCCCATAAGCGACTATCCCCTAATCTAACAACATTAGGAAATTTCTTGTCACACATATCCTGCGCCTGCTAATACCTCAAAGTGGTTCTTTGATTATTCATATAAACACTTTCAGCTTCAGGGCACCCCATTATACGAGCTTCCATCTAAATTTAATCACTATGCTTATGATTACAACGTTCACACCATTCTTTAAAGAGAGGTTTCCTTTCTTGAAGAACCTTGCTCAATCTTACCTGCGCATCACCACCTTCTAAAATTAGCCATCACAATTGCCTGTCAATTACAATATAGTTTAAGTTGGTTTTGGTAGTTCCATAATTTCTCAACTTTCTAGCCTAAACCCTAAACTCATTCAACCAAGCACATCTTTCAATAATCTATATAATTGGTAATCAATCCGAATAGTACATAAACTTTTTAATTTCAGCATATTATCACACAATTACCTTATAAACGCTCAAGGAACCTAGGTTAGGTTAAGGATTCCATCACTAGTGGCCCACATAGGAACAAAACGGGGAAAACTCCCAATAACACAATCAATTACCATGACTCACTTACATTCACCATATAACACCCCTAGATGAGCATGTTTCACTTTTTGTAGTCTACTCAATTAATTCCTTAATTAAAACTGATAATATGATGATTGGGACATTACCACCGTCTAGAAGGATGAGGCTTTAAGTATAAGTGCAAGATACGATATAGCTAAGTATAGTTTCCACCCAACATGTTCAATCGTTATCAAAACCATATACATATAATTGCTAGTTATGATGAGATTTACACACCATAATAGATTAGCACTTCACAAGGATCACAACTCCATCAACTGAAGCTTTCAAAACACAACTCCAAAAGTATTCATAATACAACATCACTACTGAACCAACGTGGTACTCTTGCTCAGTTATTCTCTTTAGCCAGCTTGCAAGCATGAGGGCAACTTACTGAGCATTTGTCGAAAATAAAACATAATAAGTATTTCAAAAGTTGGCCAATGCTCAGTACATGCAATCCTGTATTGTTAAATGATCATTGAAGAATTGATTGGGACCACTTTGTCATTCATTTTGATTTAAAATAGTGAATGAGATGAATGTAAAACTACATTGCTAGTTATTATCTGATAGTGAACCCTTGGTAGCTGACATGATCTATTTAGATAGATGTACACCTATCAAGCTAATCAAGACACCCGATCTAAGGCTGCGTGGGTAACTGGAGGGCAAGTGCCTATAAATGATAACTGATGGGGTCACTAATTAGGTGGTAAATCATTGAGTAAAATTATTTATTGATATACTTATCATGACATTATAACTTTGATAAATATACTATGATTTCAAAAGACGCAGGCAATGGACGTACATGAATGTTTAAATGCAATCTCATTGGATAATATTTATGCAGAAGAGTGGGAAAACGATAGAGTAGGCCTTGATTCTGTTCCAGAAATGTCATTGTAGTTATATGTAGTTAGTAAATAATGTTTACTCTCATAACTGATAACTTTAATAGAAATTTATTAACTAAATTGCACTCAAAACTTCAATGAATCAATATAAGGTAGGTTACACTAAAATAATTTAGACTGAATAAATTAAGGCAATTCAACTCGATGCAAAGTAATTTTAAGTAAAATAGACCAAAGTAAATAATTAAAGGCACTATGGAAAAGCTTTGATGGATGTAAATGGAATATGGGTTTTTCATATTTCTGAGATAGAAAATAGAAGGTTTAAGGCTAAGAGGGTGCAGTTAGGTTCGGGATAGCTTAAATCACTTCAACTTAGCCCGATAACTGCTGTTCTTGAGTCAATTCTCTCTCCACTTCACAAATTTCATTCTCATGCCCATGTAACTCAGTTTTCCAATTCAAGTAAGCTTCTAAGCACAATTAAAGCCATTGAACTCACTAACTTTGTATTTTCCTTGTAATATCCCTATTTAGATGTAAACCTTTATTGTAGCTCCCAAAATTCTTGTTTTCCTTCTTTCTCTTGTAAGTCGAGCTAAATGCCTCTTTAAAGACCATGAAATTTTGTTTTCTTCATCTAATTATCTTATGCTAGCCAAATACTCAAAATTTACACCATGGTTAACATTACACATTTTTCAATATTTTTCTTCACATAATCACTCAAAATGCTCCATAAACTCACTTGCATAAAAAACACAAACAACCTCTTTTGATCACTCATAGGACTCTCAATAATCCACTAATTTTGACAAAACTCACATAATATCATTCCTTTAAGTCAATAGCACAACCAACTTCTAAATTTCACTTAATTCACCCCAAATAACATATTTGATGCAAAAGTTAAATTAGATCATGCATGGTCATAAAACCCTAAGTCATGTTCGATTGCAATTCACATCCAACTCATCTGAAATTATCTTACACCACATCATAGTTACTCTTTATGCTAAAAATTAAAAAATTAGAACACAAACCCAAAATCCATCAACCTTATAGATAAGCTTACATGGTCACGCATGGTTTAAACTTTTCACATGACTTGTTCACTTCCTCACTTTCCCAAACAAAATAAAACATCAAAATAGCTTTCCTTTCTATCAATATAACGTGATCCATAATCAAATCATTCACAAAAACCAAAATTGAACAAAGTTAGGTTAGGGTTTATACCTCACTTAGAAGATCAAAGGAGAGATGGAGGTGGTGTTTGATGGTGGAGAGAGTTTTGGTGGTGGTTAGTGGTAGCAGGGGTGATCAGCTGGTGGTTAGAGGTGGCGACAGTAGGGCTAAAATAGTAGTAGCACTGGCAGCAGCATTCGCTGGGCAGAAACAGGGGAGGGGCAGCCGTAGGGTAGAGAGAGAATAAGGAGAAATAAAGTGATTGTTTTACTTGGTGATATTTTGTCCTAATTTAATTCACTTGACTAATATTTCACTCCTATAAAGTAGCTTTTTGGTAATCATAATTAGGCAACAGGTGATAATTAGCTAAATCAATTGAATCAACTTGTTCGTCCTCGAATTGGGCCCAAATGAATTGGGCCCGGAAAGTAAAAGCACTTCATTAAAATGAATTTTTTGTGTAGCTAAAAATTAAATTTTTGTAATGTTATAGGAAATAATTTAGTGCTTAATAATATTTATCGGGGCCTACTACTATCGGTTTACTCGAAATTATTACGATAATTAAAACTCGAATTGTAAATTGGAGCCTAAAATGAAATTTTCCCAATTGGAATGATTGAATGCGATAAGTGAATGTGAGAAAATTACTAACATGGCTTAATTAAATAAATAAACATAATTTAGGATCGAGCTATTACAGTCTTCCCCCCTTAAAGAGTTTTGTCCTTAAAACTTATAAACTTTGCCATAAAATCCAAGATTAACCTCAAATAGGTGTGGGTACTTGGCTTTCATTTCTTCCTCGCTTTCCCAAGTGGCTTTTGAGGAGGTGTGATTTGACCAAAGTACTTTGGAAAAGGGTATCTGCTTGTTGCATAGTTGTTTAATCTTGCAATCTAGTGTCTGAACTGGGTGTTCTTCATACACTAGGTCCTTACTAACTTCAATGAGCTCGGTTACGATAGCATGGTCCGAATCTGGACTGTACTTCCTGAGTTGTGAGACACGAAACACGTTATGTATATATTCGAGTTCTATCGGCAGACCCAATCGGTAAGCCATGTGATTCAACTTTTCAATAATTTCATATGGTCCAATGTATCTGGGGCTTCCTTCTTTTACCGGCATAACTTTTCTGTTGGCTTTGGGCAGCATGAATATGCTCTCGAATTTTCATTATCGTTTCAGTAGTCTCTTGGATCAATTTTGGATCCAAGATCAATGTCTCATCTAAGTCAACTCCAGCACAAAGGGGTTCTGCATGTTCTTCCACATAGAGCCTAAAACATGGCCATTTTAATGGTGGACTAGTAACTATTATTATAAGAAAATCCCACTAATTGTAAGTCATCTTCCCATTTTCCTTGGAACTCCAATGCACAAGCTTTTAACATGTCTTCTAGAATTTGATTCACTCTTTCAATTTCCCTATTTATTTTAGGATGATAAGAGCTATTGAAATTCAATGTGGTTCCAAAGGCTTTTTGAAGCATTGGCCAAAAACGGGCTTAAAATATTTAATCTCTAGGTGATACTATGTCTGAGGGAATCCCTTGTAATCGAACTATCTCCTTAACATATAGTTAGGCTAATCTTTCAACTCCCCAAGTGTCCTGGATGCACCAAGTACCGAGTGTTGTGAGCTTCCTGTAAACTTTTCTTCCTTAATTCCTCATTTTTTGGTACATAAAGGTGATTCTAAAATCGCAAGATCCCATCTTCATGTACAACAAACCCAAGTGACTTCCCTCTCTAAATTTTACCTTATCCTTTGGAGTTCAGGATCACTTTCTTGTGTCACTCGAATTTCCTCCACTATGGTGGGCTATAATGTAAGTGCTGACAATTGAACACTTGCTTGCCCGTGTGACACTAATTGAATGTCGAAGTCCTCAAGCTCTCTCGAGAGGTTTAACTAAGTAACTACTATAGTGTTCAAGCTATGTTGTGTCTTCCTACTCAAGGCATCTTCCACAACATTCACCTTTCTTGGGTGATATTGGATATGCAAGTAACAGTCTTTAAGCAATTCTAGCTAATCTCAAATTGAGCTCCTTCTCAGTAAACATATCCTTCCAACTTTAACGATCCATATAGATCTTACAGGTAGTTCAAATAGGTAATGTCTCCAGATTTTCAATGCAAAGACCATAACAGCTAGCTCTAGATTATGGTAAGGGTAATTGCTCTCATAAGGCTTGAGCTATCAAAAGGCATAAGCTACCACTTTATCTCTTTGCATTAGAACACACCCCTAACCCATTCTCCGATGTATCACTGTAAATAGTGCACTCCTTTATTTCTACTAGTAGAGTTAGGATTGGGGTAGTAGTTAATCACTGCCTTAACTCTTGAAATGCCTTTTCACACTTCTCTATCGACTCAAACTTAATAGTTGTCTTGAACAAACTATCAAGGGATATGCTATCTTCAAAAAATCCTTCGCAAACCTTTGATAATATCCAGCTAAGCCTAAGAACCTTATAATCTTAGTGACATTGACGGGCCTTGGCCTCTGTAATTGCTTTAACCTTCTCGAGGTCAATGTTAATCACTTCCTTTGAAACTACATGCCCCAAAACACCACTTCCTCTAGCCAGAATTCACACTTCTTCAATTTGCCATATAATTGGTGTTCCCTCGAGGTTTGTAATATTATCCTTAAACGAGTAGTATGTTCATCCCTATTCTTGGAGTATATTAAGATGTCATTTATAAATACCACCACAAACTTGTCTAAATAGGGTTTGAAAACTCTCCTCATAAGATCCATAAAGGCCGCCGGGCATTAGTGAGGCCAGAGGGCATCACGGTGAATTCATAGTGACTGTACCTGGTCCTAAACGCGGTTTTGGGTATATCTTCAGGTTTACTCCTTAGCTGATAGTATCTATACCTCAAATCAATTTTGGAAAAGACTCATGCTCCTTGTAGTTGATCAAATAAATCATTTATTCGGGGCAAAGGGTGTTTGTTTTTAATGGTGATCTTGTTCAGATCTCTGTAATCGATACACAACCTCAAGGCTCCATCTTTCTTCTTTACAAATACAATGGGGCACCCTATAATGGCACACTTAGTCTGATAAATCCCTTCTATAATAGCTTATCTAACTGAATCTTTAGTTACCTAGGCTCCATTGGGGCCACACGATATGGGGATTTGGAGATAGGTTGGACACCAGGGACTAATTCAATCTCAAAATCAATTTCTCTTTGAGGGGGCAGTCCAGGTAACTCTTCAGAAAAAACGTCTCTAAATTCATAAACCACAGGAATATCTTTTACTTTTTCCTCCTTTTCTTAAGTGCCAATGGCATTATAGCAGTACCCAGTACATCCTTAACACAATGACTTACTTGCTTTCGCAGCAGAAATTATGGGACATGGTTTTTCCTTTCTTTGCCCATGAAAACATACTTCTCTCCCACTTTCATCCCTCAAATGACTTTAAGGTTTTCACAGTCAATTTTGGCTTCATAAATATGTAACTAGTTCATCCCCTAAATGATGTCAAAGTCTAAAAAATCAAATTGAAATTGAATAAAGTCCCCAGGAAATGTGATTCCGCTAATAGCAATAGGGACAAGCTTATAGGAAATAGTGCACTCAACTATAGAGTCATTGGGTAACTTGATTCTATAATTAGTCTCTACCTTCATATTCTCAAGGTTCAATTGCATGGCAAAGCAGGTAGACATAAATAAATGAGTGGCACCCAAATCAAGTACACAAAATGGCTTTGAATTTAAAAAGAGAGTTCCAGTAACTATCATATCAGAGGTGGCAGCTTCTTTCTTGCTCATCATAGAAGCCCTTTCTACAATTACAGGCCTTCGACGTGGGTGCTCTTGGCAAGGTGGCACCCTGGGTTTTGCCGCAACCTTCCATTGCCTTCAGCCTTTGAGGACAGGCAATGATGAAATGCTTTGGGCTACCACACCACATGCATTTGTTTGTTCTCACTCAACATTCAGGAGTGGAATGGTTGGTTCTTCTATATTTTACACAGGGCTTTGTTGGATCTGCAGGATGGCTCTTGGGGGGAATAGGAGCAGGCTTCTTCTGGTTTACACTCTCGCTCTGAGCTCCTCGCTCGATCCCTTTGCTCTTTTCATTAATCGAGTTCAGGGCCCTTAACTCACTCTTCTCTCGTTCCACTTTTGCTGCTCACTCATATAACTCTTGGTAGGTTAACATTGGTTGGCCAGCTAATTGAGTACGAATATAGAAAGCCAAGCCCTTCTCAAATCTCCTCATCTTAAGTCTTTCAGATGACACAAACTTAGGGACAAACCTGGATAGTTTTCTGTAAACTTACTGGCATATTGCACTATCATCATACTTCCACTTATTCTCAGTTCTACAAATTCTTTTTCTTTCTGCTGTTGAAGCACAACAGGGTAAAATTTGGCTCCCTATTCTTCTAGGGATTTAGTCCAAGTGAACTCAGGTCCTAATAGCCCATCCTTCACAGTGTTCCACTAAATGTCAGCTTCCCTAGCTGGGTAAAATGTCTTAATGTTTATCTTTTTCTCATCTGGAACCTCTATTACTGTAAAAATTTTCACCATTCCTCTAATCCATTCCTCTAGCTTCATTGGGTTGTATTTTCCACCATAACTTTAGGGTTACGTCGTGCTACCCTATCTGCTAATTTATCATACGTAGGATGGTTTTTGGCAAGTACTGGGGGGAATCCGTTTCATCAATTAAGATACCAAGGTTGGCCAATAGTTAGGATCTCAAATATTATTAGCTAACTCAGGTGGAATCAGGGGCATTCCACCTAGGTCTGTTGGCACATTACATGAAGCTTAGGCACTTGACCCTTGATCATGATATAAATAATCTCCTACATGGGTCTCGCATTATTTTGCACAGATTCAGACATTTTGATTATGCATTAACCAAAGTAATTCAATCACTTAACTACAACCAACATATAGGATAAGTATACACAATAGATACAAACCAACGTGATTCAAATATTGTTAAAACATAAACCAAAGTTTCATTATATAATTGCCATAACTACTTGTTTACATGTATATACATGATTCAACAAAAGAATATCACATCTAGTTGCCTAACTAAGGTCTGCCCTTACTCCTTCCTAACTAAAACTTTACCTGGCCTCAACAACTAAGTCTGTCACATGCCCAAAAAGAAGGCGGAACTAATGAACACAACTAGAAGGATCCATCTAACTATCTACAATGACATAACTTGCACAAAATACATGTATCTAACTAACTGTGCTACATACATGTGGGGCTCAAAATATAACCTAGCTAAAAAGTCAGCTCCTAATCAACCCTAATGATCCCTATATGGATCGTAATTTAGGTCAAACTCATCCTCAGGCTCCTCACCCAAGTCAAAACTGCTGTCTGATGCCTCCGACCTTGCATCATTGACATCCCGATCAACCTGCTGCACCCACAAATCTAGGTTCTCCTCTGGATCCTCCTTTGCCTCTAGATGGTCCTGAAGATCCTCTATAGGCTTATCGTCAGAGCTCAGCTCCACTACCTCTGGGGTGTTAGGGAGATCCACAACTATGCGAACCGCACCAGATCTTGATGACGCTGGACTGTCGGGCAGCTAAGGGGTGCCCGATATAGGTGGGGATGGTGGCCCCTCAGGTGGTGCACATAAAGGAGGTGCAAGGTGTAAAAGAAATATGTACTGCAGAGTCTCCATAGTGTTCCCCCTCTGCTAAAACTCCTCTCTAAGTAATAACTAGGTAGTAAGGGTAGCCCAAGCCCCCTGAAGCTGAAATCTAGGTCTATCCCACCTCGGGGCTCTAGTCATCATAAAGTCATGGTATCATATTTTATACTCAACCCACGAGGCGACAGTAGATAAGGACCACAATAATCTATATGCACGGACCGTAACACTATGGAACTCAGAAAAGGGGTCCTATATGTGGGCTACTGTACTAGCATGTAATAGAGAGATGTGTGCAGCCATTGATGCACCCGGCATCATATTCACTTTGTATGGATCTATCCAACAATGAAGAACATAAAAGCAGAACATGTAAGAGATGAGCAAACATTTCTAATATCACAAATCTTTGACAATATACTAATAGCCCTCACTATCCAAGCTTCTCACCCTCCTATTTCTACTTTCCGTACTCAATAACCCATCAAGAAAAATCAAACCTGGCTCTAATACCAAATCTATAACACCCCCAAATAAGCACATTTCACTGTTTGTAATCTCTTTAAGTAATTCCTTAATTAAAACTAATAATTTAATGATTGGGACGTTACCACCATCTAGAAGGACGAGGCTTTAAGTATCAGTGTAAGATACGATATAGCCAAGCATAGTTTCCAACCAACATGTTTCTTCATTATCAAAACCATATACATATGACTGCTAATTATGACAAGATTTACACACCATAATGGATTAGTACTTCATAAGGTTTACAACTCCATCAACTGAAGATTTAAAAATACAACTCCAAAAGTATTCATAATATAACATCACTAC
>JAKOGI010001083.1:310000-317347 GCA_029747015.1 Carnegiea gigantea
CTCTAAAAAAAATTTATGCTCGAATAGGAGAAAGTGGAAAATTGTCATTGTTTTTTTATTTGGTAAATTTTTTTCTAAAGAAAAATAAAAAATGCCTCACGGAACATATTTGGATAACATGATATTTGACACTAATCACCAGCCCTAAAACTTGATAGTCTCATAATTATATAGGTGTAGCATATTAAGGTCATACTCACAGAGACTAAGTCAATGTGCTGAGCTATCTCTTATTTAGGAAGGGTAAGCAAATCAAAGTTGAGAATTGAAATTAAACTATGCTAGCACTTAATCTACTGGATAGATTATCAAGGAATTTAATAAAGCCAAATAATTTACCAATTAAGGCATCAACCAAGCATTTTTCTTTAATTGATTATTTGAAAAAGGATAATCGAATTATCAAGCCCCTTTTAATGGTAGAATGAAATAGCTAAACATAATTAGTCATAGTTTCTTAAGGCTTGTTAAACGATTCAGGTTCATTGAGACCACGATTTCTATTTAGTAATTTCTCAATTGGTTGATTATTTCTCAACATACATCAATCATACTAAATTTTAGGTTTCTGTTACTAAATTTTACCTTTCAATTCTTTGCCCAATACCCAAACAAGTGAGAAAAGATAAAATTTATCATGCAACAATAAACATCTAGAATTCATTAAAACATGCTAACTAATTCCAAAGTACTTCTAGATCTATATAATAATTGATACATTTGCACATTCAACACAATCCCATGATTTAAACAAAACAAGACTAACATAATAAACAATCTAATCTAATGTAATAAATTGAGAAGCATAAAAACTATGTGAGAACAGGAAAGAACAACAAAGAGAATGGTTAGTTTCTAGGAAATCTTAAATCTATCGATGCAATCCCAATTCGATTTTCTCGCAAGATGTCCCTTATCCACTTGCTCTATCTCTTTCTAATGGATGGAAAATCAATTCTATAATGCCAAATGGATCATGATGGAATGCCTTAATCATGCCGCAAGAACCAAGAAGAAGTAGCAAAACGTCAAATCATGTAGAGAGCTAAAAAGTTAGTGAAAACCCAACACAATACGTCCCTTGGGGTCCTTTGCAGATCGCTCATAGAAGATATCACGACCATTCACACCACCATAGCCAGCATGTCTTGGCCACTGCATCGATGGTTTCTAAGGCTAAGTAGAGATCAATCCATGGTTGATTACTAGGTTAGCCATGTAAGCTACTCGGGCTAGCCAGTTGTACATATGGCTGCCTTGAATTTGTTTATACTTGGGCCCATGTCCATGCTCCTTTCTTTATTTTTGTAAGTGCACTCGTGTATATTTTGAGCAGAATCTGCACAATCTCATCAAAAATACCAAATCTGATTGTAAAACACAAAAGGGGCACAAAATCACATTATCTTTACATCCCTAAAATTAGTAACTAAACAAGCACAAAATACTGTGCAAATGTAACACTTACCAATCTTCCTCAAAATCTATAAAAGCTAGTGATCTTTGCATTTTACTAAAGAGAGTAAGGAATTTAGAAACAAGGCATGGGTTTTTTAGATTTTAAAGATGATGTGGAGAGCATTTTATGTTTAACAGTTACAGTGTAAGGGGCAGCAAAATCAGAGTTTGTAGTGAAAAATTAGAAAAGAATAGTATCATGTAAGAAGGTTCAACAGACCACCAACAAATTCAATTGCAACAAAGAGCATCATCAATCCACTATAAATTCATTCCTGAAGGTTATGAAGGTATAAACAAGGAAAATTTAATAGAATACTAAGGAAGAGCATAGTATGTGGAATTAGAATATCGAGTAGCAGAATACGAAACTCAAGCTCTTGTAAAAAGAGTCAATGAAGATAATCTAGAGTGATTAAAAAGCAGTTCAGTTTGTATTTTACAGGAACCTAGATATCTAGAGGCCCTTGCTTCTACTAGGAATGCTGACATACTTGAGTTTATTAAAATATGTCCTTTAAGTAGATCCAAATTCATGCTCACATAACAATGTTTAACATATCCAAGTAGTCTCATGGTGTTAAAAAGAACAAGAGCAATGGTGTTGTAGTGTCAAAACTTGGGATATATATGATGTTTATGATACAAGAAGGACCTAGATTGAGATTCTTAGAGTTCCTCCATATGCATGGCACTTGAAAAGTTCCAAAAGTATTGTTGAGATGTGAAGAAGGTTTGCATGTTTGGTAAAAAGTACTGAGAATCATGCTTGTTTGGAATCAATGAGAGTTCTAATCGATATAGACTACATGAACACTCTAGAAGGAGAGTTGATTTTGTCATTCAAAGATTCTTCATATAGAAGTAAAATCGAAGAATTTACCTTAAGTCATTAAAGTGATTATAAGAATCGCTTAACATATTAAATGTTTCTCATGAAGTCTTAGTACAGTAGAACAAAGATGTTCTGCATTAGAGTAGAACAATGATGTTCTGCATTTTGAGGATTATGATTATGAAGTGGAAAGAGTGGTTGAGGATGGAGCTTGTGCGATGAACGCAAGTGTTCGGCTGACTAATGTGGAAGATGATATGGTAGTCAAAGAGACACAATTTTTGAATTAAACAATGAAGACAATAGGAGCATAAAGATCCCCATTAGTGATAGCCATTCCCCAATGAGAACTGAAACAACACGTTTTCACCATTATGGCTCCAGACGAAACCAAGATCTTATATGAAGGGCGGCTAACAAGCTTCCAAGTGAAAGCATTCAATATATGTCACTTGTACTAGAAGTTACAATTATGATTATATATGCACGCGTCTTATAATGAGGGTGAATTAAACTATTAGGTATAAAGATATAGCCAAGATCTTTCACATACTCTTTGGTAGATTATGTGCATGTTATATGAAGTAGTTTATTAATGACAATGATACTTATTAAGTCTAATATTGGGGGATTTTTTGAAATGAAAATTCTAAAGTTAATACGTGTATTATTTAAACTACAACTTTACAGTCCTAATAAGGGCAATATAACTATTCACATTATGCAGTAATATGCTTAAGTCCTAAACCATAATTTTGGAGAATAACTTTTAATTTGATTCAAATTAGAACAATTTAAAGAAAATATTGGCCAACTTTGCCTAAATCTCCTAAAGATCAACCTTTCAAGTACATGATAACACATTATCATCTCATCAATCAAACATTTAAAAAAGAAATAGGGGAAAGGCGCGATGAGGATTATGCTAGGTGCTTGGCATTTTAGGATGAAAACGAGGACTAAGGCCCCTGTGGCACATAGCTAGGCTGATCATTGATATGGTAGTATTTAAGAAATCAAGTGAATCCCTTAGTAGTCATTCTAGAAAATTTGGAAAAGGAAAATTACATTGATTGTACCAATGCAATTGTGGAAAATGAAGAGCTAAGTGATGGGCCTGATAAGCCTTCAAATTTTGAATTGGTTAATGTTCAAACCTAGTATGATTTGGTAGTGGATGAAAGGCTTGAGAAGAGCAAGTAAAAAAAAAGGTTTGAAGAAAAAGACATTAGCTGTGAGAGGAAATAGAGCCAAAAGAAGCCAAAAGTTTTAACCAAAGCCCATAAAAATTCAAAATCAGAAATTGGTCACAAATGAAAAAGAAGTTATTTGAAAAATGACTAGGACCCTTAAGATATAGAGTAAAACTTATAACCAACAAAAAAAAAAATTGAATCTTGAAGAATTCAACTTGAAATTTTAGGTGGTCAATGTACAAATGGATTTGTGTACTGTTTCAAATAGGAGAAGCTTTGATGCTTTATTAGAAATTTATTTGAAACTTTAATGGCTTTGGTTGTAGTCATAGATCCTTGATCTCAATGGAATTTGAGAAGGACATCAATTTTTAGATGGCAATTCAATATGACTGAAGAGGTTATTGCAACGAGCTAGTCAACGTGCTAAAAATTTGAAGCCAAACAAAATAATGATTTGATGGGGGATGTTTGACTCAATAATGTCCAAAAGTTGCGAATGTGCCTTTCTAAAAGTAGCATTCATGATTTGGTCAGCACTAGCTTAGAGTCAAATTTGAAGGATGCTGATTTGATGAGGCATGTTGCAAGCATCTAGATATATACACCTTTTGATCCTTCTCATCATGATTCTTAATAGAGCAATATAACGATTGGCTAGTCCAGTTTAGTGCAAAACAATAAAAAAGTTTTTGGAGACGTTACCATTTCAAATTTTGGAGTTTGTGGGTGAGAAATCAAGTAAATTTTTATTGTAAAAAGTTAAATATGACATTGACATGGACGTTCCTTATATAGTCAAGAGCATATAGAATAAATGCTACTTTTTGTACAAGACAATGCTACCATAAATTTTGGTCTCATCTTTTGTTGTTTTCTTAGCTAGTGAGATTATATAGATAGTATTTGAGTAGTCTCTTTTACTTTTTTTTTCAACACAAACGAACAAGGTTAATAGAGATTATATAGATAGTATTTGAGTAATATTTATGACTATCAATAACAGAGAAAAAAAAAGATTCATTTCTCTATGTTCTTCAAGATTGACTTATATGCCCTTCTCTTCCCTTCCCTTGCCACCTCTATTAACCCTATTCGTTTGTGTTGAAAAAAAAAAAGTTGCATGTTAGAAAGAGTTGAAAGAAAAGGAATTTAAATGAGCTGAAAGAAATTAGAAAAAGTTTTATAATTATACTTGTATAATTTGATTAATTTTCATTTTATGCGTGTTGTACTATTTTTGTTTTATTATTATTGATAACCTTTGTACATCAAAAAAGGTTATTTATATGGTGTAGAGTATGTGTGTGTATGTGTGTGCGAGTGATTTTGCTTATAACATATATTTAAAATGGGCTTATTCTGATCCAAATATGTAAATTGTGCAAATAACTAAACTATAAGTTCTCCAAATTTCTAAGGAGTTGGAATGAATTCAATAAAATTGGAAGGAGTTTGAAGCAGCTGGCAGGAGCTAGAATTTAAGGTTATCTTCAATAGAAGAAATTTGGAAGGGGGAGGGTAGATACCTCTAGGTGGAGAAGGGAGACAGGGTTAAGAAAATAGGGGAAAAAAAAAGAGGAAAAGAGGTGGCTGAGGAAGGTCTTCCAGAGGAAGTTGGGGGAGGGAAGTGCTCCAACATGTATGGAGCGGGACGGGAAAGAGATAGTGAGGGGGGGGAGGTGCAACATCTACAGTATACTCGATAGTACAATGCAAGGTATAGACAATGCTCTACACATAAGAAGAATTGTAATTATTATCTACAACAATTACATCACTATTGCATTACATTTGGTAAGCTTGCAAATGGGGAGGCATTGAACCTATTGGTAGAACATTACCTGTTATGATCTCCTATATTGCAAGCCTCTTCCACTTTACTTTCAAGTTACATTTTTTCCTCTAGGATTTTCTTTACACCAATAAGTTTGGGATCGAAAATGAGATGGGAGAAAAAGATTTTTTTTTTCACTCCTACTTTTTTCCCCAAAAAATTTATGGAAGTCATTTTTTAATAGACTTATATTTTCCAAATAAAATTTAAAAAACCAGTAGAATTGGTTTTTCTTATTTTGTATTGTATCAATTGTTGTTTTATTTTCAGAGATTCAAGATACTAATGTGCTAGAGAAAATAAAAAAATACTTATCTGGTAGTTTGATTGTTAGAGATTTGAGTTTAAGATCTCAATGTTAAACATTTTCTATTATATAAGATTTGAGGTGTGAGGTTATAATCTAAATGATGAATCTCTTTTTTAACTTTTAGTTTTAAGTCAAGATATATTTTAATTTGAGAACTAAAATCCTAATTTTACATTACGAATTTTTTCAACAAGGATGCACCCTAAAGTTGTAAGGGATTTTTTAGGGGGGTGTTTGTGTATCGTAAAGTTCTAAGTCGTTAATCCAATACTTGAATGATGATCATATGCCTATTAAGCCTTGAATTTCAAGTTATGAACCTTTAGTCACAATAGAACTTAAGTTGTGATTTTCATAGTAAAATGATGAGCCTTTAGTCAAAATATATGTATAGGTATATGTATATGTATATGTATATGTGCGTGTATATGTGTGTGCATATATATATATATATATATATACACACACACACACACACACACACATATATATATATATATATGTAGATATGTCTATATATATGTGCACATATACATATACATATACATATACATATACACATACATACATATATACATATATATATATATATATATATATATATATATATATATATATATATATATATTATATATAATATATATATATATATATATATATATATATATTATATATGTGTTGTGTGTGTGTGTGTGTGTATACATATATGTGTGTGTGTGTGTGTGCGTGTGTGTGCATGCGTGTGTGTGTACTGGAGGTAATGCCTCGAGGAGGGGTTGGTGGGATCCTACCAATGCAATGAGCTGGAATGTAAAGGGCTTAAACAGCCCAACAAATAAGAAGACATCAAGCTCTTCCTGAACAAGTACAAAGATGGAATGATGAGGTCAAGTAGAGACCAAAGTGAAGGACAAAAATGTGAAAAGGGAAGCCAATACAAATTGTGCGTACGTGTGCGCGTCTGTGCATATATGTATACATACATATATATATATACAGTATATATAGTAGATATATATAGATATATATATATATATACATATGATATTATATATATATATATATATATATATATACCATATATATGCGTGTAATATTATATATATAATATATATATATATATATATCTAATTATATTAGATGTGTATAATATATGTATATATATATCTTATATATAGGTATTCCATATATACAGGTATAGGCAAATATCTCATATATACATTACTATTATATGTATATATATATACACACATATACCTACTTTACATACAATATATATATAGATATTATATTATATATATTATGATATAGATATATATAGTGATATATAGATATAATATTATATAATATATATATATTAATGTGTGTGTGTTGTGTGTGTACTGTATATATATACATATAGATATACATACATATATATATATGCATATATTATATATAATATACATACATATATATATATATATATATATATATATTATATATATATTTTTTATATATAAAAAATATCATGTATATATGTATACGCATATATATATCTAGTATATATATATATATATATATATATATATATATACATTTACGTATATATATTTATATAAATATGTATAATTATATATACATATTTATACATATATATATATATACATATAAATATGTGCATATATGCATATACTTATATATATATATATATATGTACACATATATATAT